>JAODAL010059724.1:0-21312 GCA_025379985.1 Phyllomedusa bahiana
TCGCTCTTTTATGAGGTCCTTGTGACCCCCTTTTATAGTAGAGGCTCCATATGTGACTTCCTTATAGTAGGGCTCCATAGTGTGACTCTTTATATTGGGCCCCCGTGACTACTCTTACTTTAGAATCTCCTCTTCTTCTCGTGGTGTTGGCTTATTTGTTATAACTATCTCTCTGGTTGCATCCGATTTTTTCCCAAATCTTTAATAATTTTAAAAGGAAATTCTTTTGAGAACCAGAAAAAAAAAAATAAAAAAAAAGAAAAAAAATCCTTTGTGTTTTTGTTTCCTTTTTTTGCTGTTTTTGCTTTCCTGCACATCTTCTTCCCCCTTTACAACAAGGTCCACTTCTTTGCTCTCTTTGGCCTGTTTCATTATTATTTTTATTATTAGTATTATTATTTTTTTTAACGCGCCATTTTTCCCAGGGCCTGAAATTCGAGGGGGTTACATACTTTAAAATACTCAAACGGTACAGTGAAAGGGATAAGGGACAATTGCTGAAAAGGGGGAGGGGACCCTACCCGCGGGGCTTAACAATTAAAGGAGGGGGGAAGAGACAGGGGGTGAGGGGAAACATGTTGTGGGGAAGAGGCAATTTTAGTGAAGGTTATGGGCAAGCCTGAAAAAATTGGGTTTTCGGTTTTTTTTTTAAAGCGGTGAAGTGGAGGGGGTCTGGTTTGGGGCAGTGGCCCAAAGGGGGGGGAAAGCAGGGGGAAAGTCTTGGGAGACGGTTTTTGTGTGGGAGCCGAAAAGGGGAAAGGGGAAGGTCCTTGAGGAGCGGGAGTGCTGGGGGGAGATTTGGAAATTGGCAGGAGGGGGAAAGGGGAGAGGTCGGGGGGCCCTTGAGGCCCAGGGTTGACTTGAAATGAATTCGCGGGCAATGGAAGCCATGAAGGGTTTGGGGCAGAGGGGAGGGGAGGGATAGTGAGGAGAGGGTGGAAAAGGCACGATTTTAAGGAGGTTGGGGGGGAGCGGGGTGTTTGCTGGGAGGCCATGAAAGGATTTTGCGATCGGCGGGGAGACAAGGGCAGGACCACCCTTTTGGGGGTTTCATAGCCGGGAATGACGGAGGGAGAGTTTTTTTTTCGGGGGAGGGGGCAGGAGGGTGAGGGTTTGGGTTTGTGGTTTGAAAATAAAGCGGTCTGGATTCCCCCAAGAACGGACTTGGGGGACGGTGAAAGTGTGACCGTTGATGAAAAGGAGATCGGGAGGGTAAATTTTGGATGGTGGAAAGATGGTTGAGTTTGTTTTCCCACATTTATTTTAGGAGAATGAGAAAAAAAGGGAAAAAATGGAGGACGACAGTCAGGGTGGGAGATAAGAAGGAATCTGGGCCAGAGAAAAGAGTTGGGTATCACCAACAGGTGGTTTAACCTGGGGGCTAGAGCTGACCGAGGCCAAGGGTGTAATAGAAAGAAAGGGGCCCGGGACTGCCCCGGGGGGACCCCAAACAGAGAGTGGCCGGGGGGAGGGGTGGAGGGGAAGGGAAGCCCTAAAATTCCGATCATGGGTAAGGACCCCAGAAAACCGTCCGTGATCCGAGGGGGGGGTTTTTGTAGGGGGGGAATGGTCGACAGTGTCAAAGGCAGAGGAAGGGTCCAAAGAGGAGGAGCACAGGTAGTGGTGGGTTTTTGCATTTCAGATCAAGGATTTTTGGTTAGGGCATTTCGGTAGGGGTTGGGTCAAAAACCAGTTGAGTGGGTCAAAAGGAGTTGGAGGAGAGATGGAGGCCCTTTAAGATAGACGTGCTGCCGGGGGGTTTTTGGAAGCAAAAGGGAGCGTGGGGGGCGTATTTGGGGACGTGAAGAGGGCAGGGTTTTTTTTTTTTAGGATTGGATGATAGTCTTTAAAGGCAAAAGGGGAAGAGCCGGGTTTTGATAGGTTGAAAAAATGGGCGAGTGCGGGGATGATAAACATGGGGTTGGGGAAGGTGGGGATGGCAGGGGGTCAAGACTACGGGTAGTGGGGTTGGATTTGGCGAAAGGGGAGATTGTAGAGTGCCCGGGGGGAAGAATTTTAAGGGGGAAAGCGTTAAAGGGGAAAGGGGAGGGTGGTGGGGAAAAGGGGGTGAAGCTTTTCTGAGAGGTTGACTTCTGGAGGAAGTGAATGGCAAAGTCATTGTAAAAGGAGGGGGGGGGGAGAGGTGTTGGGGGACGAGAAGATCCCTGTCCCCCGCGTTTTCCATTTCCCTCCCCACGGTGGAACCCTTGTTGGGCAGGACCAAGATGTGCCCGAAAAAATTAACAAACCTCTTTGGTCACCTGATATCCTGGGCTGGACGCAGTGAAATGTAAGCAAGATCAGTAACATATAGCATGGCAGTATAGACTCTATGGGGAAATTTGAAAACGCTCTCTTTTTTTTCGAGCCCATATTTTTGTAAGGGAACTGTGGGGGTTTGAAATAGAAAAATGACAGTTTTCATACACACGGCCCTTTATGCTTTATTGTCAGCTGCCAGGAGGGGATGGAGATTGATTCCATCTCGACGTTTTCCAATCCAGTTCCCACACCCCACCAACAGTTTTGTTTTCTGGGTTTTCCCCTTGCATGCAAGATGACTTTAAATTTTTGTCATGCATTCTTGGATATCCTGAAAAAAATGACTGTTGGGGGGCGTGAGACTGGGGTTTTTGGGCCCGCCCTAGTGAAAACATTCTCCTTCCCCTTTTGGAAACTTTAAAATAGCATGGCGTTAACCAAAACCATGGTACTGCTGGGGTTTTGTCCCTCTGAGTAGGGGGAAGAAATAAATTTCTTTGGCGCCCCACACCTGCAAGACCCGGAGTGCGGAGGGATGAGCATGTGTGTCCTCCAGCCTCAGCCCATTAGGGGGAAAGGGGGATTGCAGTGTAAGAGATCACTTGAGCCCGGGTGAGATACTGAGCTGTGTGTCCCCCCACCTCAGCCAATAGGTGGACGTGCACATTGTAACCCTGTACAGGATCATATAAGACCAGGCTTTGGAGAGGACTGAGCATGTGTGTCCCCAGCCTCAGCCAAAAGGGGACGTGCACTTTTTTTCTATACACTGTAAAAAGAGATCACTATACAAGACCCGGCTGGGGGGATACTGACCTGTGTGTCCTCCGCCCCACTCATTAGGTAGGCACTTTTCTATACACTTAAGGACACTATGCAAGACCCGGGTTAGAGTGAGGGGAAAGTGTGTTCCCCCCGCCTTAGCTCATTAGGGGGGATGTGAATTGCTAAACTGTACAGAGATCCATCAAGACCTGCTGTAGGGGGGGGACTGACATGTGTGTCCCCCTACTTTTAGGTGGGTGTGCCTTTTTTGTAAATGTCAGAGATCATAGCAGAGAACTGTAGATGCGAGTTTTTTTTTCCTCCAGCCTCAGTTATTAGGGGGATTGGCATTTCTATACATGTGTACAGAGTTTACTTACAGGACATGCTGTAGGGAGAGGACTGAGATGGGTTTTTCCGCCTATTATTAGGGGATGTGCACATTGCTATACACTGTACAGGAAACACTATGCGAACCTGGCGTAGAGGACGAGATGGTGTTTCCCCCTCAGCTATTAGGTGGATTGCACATTGTGTACATGACAGAATCACTATGCAGAGAAATGTAAGTGACTGAGCTGTTGGGCCCCAGCCCCAGTTATTAGGGGATTGCCATTGCTATAACTGACAGAAATCATATGCAAGCCCCGGTTGAGTGAATGGCATGTGCATCCAGCCTCAGTTCTTATGGTGTGCACATTGTATACACTGTGTCAAGACACTAAAAAAGACTGGGTGTGGGGGGTGACTGAGCAGTGTGTTCTCCAGCCCAAAACTTATTAGGGGATTGCACATTGTAAACACCCTAAGAGATCCTATGGAGACCCGGCTGTAGAGTGACTGAGCTGGTGTTCCCAGCCTCACCTTAGGGGGATGGCACTTTTTATACACTGTACAGAGACATATGCAGAGACCTGGGTTAGGAGAGTGAAGAGCATGTGTGCCTCCGCCCCAGCCATTTTGGTGGATTTTCCATTGCTATACACGTAAAAGTCACTATGCAAGACCGGTGTAGGGGATGCTAGCATGTGTGCCCTCCACCTCAGTCATTAGGTGGAGTGCACATTTCTATTCACTGTACAAAAATCCTTGCAGAGACCCCGGGTGTGGAAAGGGCTGGGGGGTGTGTCCTCCTGCCTAGCTCATTGGGGACGGAATTGCATTCCTGTACAGAAATCACTATGAAAAGACCCGGGTAGGGGAAGTGACTGAATGTGTGTCCTCCAGCATCAGCTCTTAGGTGGCCCCACATTGCTATACACTGTCGAATACTATGCAGAGACCTGGGTAGGAGAGTGACGAGCAGTGTGTCCTCCACCCCCCCCTCATTTGGAGGACATGCACATTCTTTACACTGTACAGAGACAATATAAGAGACCGCTGAAAAATGCCAAAAATGTGTGCCCCCACCCCGCTCATAGTGGACGTCCACATTGCTTTAAACTGTACAAAAGCCTGGGGTGAGGGGCTGGGATGTGTGTCCCCAGCCCCAGCTCAAAGGTGGCCGTGCACATTGTATACCCTGTACAGAATCACTATGCAAGGGCCGGTGAGAGAAAGGTTTTAGCGTTTCCTTCAGCCTCAGCTCATTGGGGGACGTCCCATTGCCCTTTTAAATGTAAAGAGATCACTAGCAGGGACCTGGCGTAGAGTGAGAGCTGTGTGCCTCCACCTCAGCTCATTAGGGAGATTACTTGCAACACTGTAAAGATCATATGCAGAGACCTGGGTGTAGGAGAGTGCGACATGTGTTCCTCCGCCTCATCATTTGGTGGATTGCCTTGCTATAAATGTACAGGTCAGTTGCAGAGCCTGGGTAGGGGAATATGGCATGTTGCCCTCCAGCCTAATTTGGTGGCGTGCACATTTTAAAAACACTGTACAGAATCCTACAGGACCCGGGTGTAGGGGAGTGATGATTTTGGTTTTCCTCCAGCCTCACTCTTGGGGAAAGCACATAGCCACGTACAGAGAAACAGCAGACATCGGCGTAGATGACTGAGCGTTGTCCTCCCGCCCCATCATAGGGGGACGTGCCACATTTTTATTTACTGTACAGAAATCAATGCAGAGCCCCTGTGAAGTGACTGAGCAGGTTCCCCCTGCCCCAGCTCTTTTGGTGGCGTGCCATTGGAAATTCACTGACAAAATCCTATGCAAGCCCGCTTTGGGGGTGACTGAGCAATGTGCCTCCAGCTCACTCATTAGGGGGACCGCACATTTTATCACGTACAGAGATCACAAAGCGAGACCGGCGTAGGAAGTGCTGAGCTGTGGCCTCCCCCTCACTCATTTGAGGACATGCAATTGTTTAACTGACAGGATCACTTGCAGAGACCTGGGGTGTGACTGAACTGTGTGTCCCCCCCCCTCACTCATTTGGTTTTAACTCCACTTGCTTTAAACTGTAAAAGAGACTGGGTGTAGAGTGACTGGCAGGGTGTCCTCCGTAGTCATAGGTGGGGTGCACATTGCTTAAACGAAGAGAAAACATCAGAACCCGGGTGAGGGGAGGAGGGATGTGTGTCCTCCAGCCTCAGCTCATTAGGTGGACGTCCCCATGCTTTACCTGTAAGAGACATATGCAGGGGCCTGGCTGTAGAGTTTACTGAATGTGTTCCTCCCGCCCATATTGGTAAAGTGAATTGTTCCGTAAGAGATCATATGCGAGACCTGGGTGGGGGGGATGAGATGTTGCCCTCCAGCCTCGTCATTAGGAGTGAATGCTATACATGTACAGAAATCCAAAAGGATGGTGTAGGTGACTGAGCATGTGGTCCTCCCGCCTACTCATTAGGTGGGTTGGGACTTGCTTTTACCGTGACGAGCATATACAGGTCCTGGCTGTAGGGGAGGACTGAGCATGGTGCCCCACCTCAGCTCATTAGGGGGATGTACATTTCTATACAAGTCAGAGACCAGTATCAGAACCGGCTGAGAGTGACGGCATGTGTGCCCCCGCCTCATTTAATTTGGGCTGCACATTGCTCTAAATACAGATTTATATCAAGACCTGGGTGTAGGAGGAGTGACTGAGCGGTGTCCTCCAGCCTCTCTTTTTTGGGCCCGGACATTTGCTATACCTGTCGAGTATATACGAGACCCCGGGTAGGGGGAGGATGAGCATGTGGTCCTCCACCCCATCCTTATTGGACGTGCACATTGCATACATGTACAAACCACTAAAACAGAGACCTGGCTGTAGGAGGTGACGGCATGTGTGTCCTCCCACCCCCGTATTATGTGGAGTGCTCATTGCTATACACGACAAGACACTATCAGAAAACCCGGGAAGGGGATAACTGTGCATGTGTGTCCTCCAGCCTCAGTCCATTAGGTGGACGTGCACATTGCTATATATTACAAGATCACTAGCAGAGACGGCTGGGGGGAGTGACTGAGTGTGTGTCCTCCCCCTCCCTCATTTTGTGGACTGCTCAGCTTCACGTGGACAAAGACACCAAGAAGACCCGGCTGTGGAGAGGATGAGCATGTGGGGCCTCCAGCCCCCGCTCTTTGTGGATGTGCCATTGCTATATCTGTACAGAATACTATACAAGACCCGGCTGTAGGGAGAGTCTGAGCTTTTTCCTCCAGCCTCACTTTTTAGGGGGATGTGCACATTGCTATAAAACTTCGAGTCCTTTCAGGAAATGGCTGTAGGGGGGGGAATAGCATGGTGTTTTCCCCCCCCTCATCATTAGTTTGATTACATTGCTATACATGTAAGAGAACTTTTCGGGCCTTTTGGGGGAGTGAGAGTGGGTCCCCAGCCTCAGTCATTATGGAAGTGGACATTCTATACATGACGAGGTCAAATCAGATCCTGACTGTGGAAAGGATGAGCAAGTGTGTTTCCCCCGACTCACTCAATGGGGGGACGTCACTTGCTTACACTGCAAAAATGGCGGAATGATGAGCATGTGTGCCTACAGCCTCAATCATTAGGGGGTGTGCACAGTGTATCATGTGTACAGAGATCACATGCAGAGACCCTGGCTGTAATGACTGGGCATTGGGTCCCCCCCTCGCTCATTGAGGGCCCTGCACAATGCTATATACGGTCAGATTTTCCATGCAAAACCTGGATGTAGGGGGAGTGACTGAGCATGTGTGTCCTCCAACCTCAGCTCATTAGGTGGACGTGCACATTGCTATACACTGTACAGAGACCTGGCTGTAGAATGACTGAGCATGTGTGTCCTCCAGCCTCAGCTCATTAGTTGATGTCCAAATGCATTCAGTCCATAGACTGCACTCCTCTGACACCAAACCCTATTATCAGGCCTCAGTCTGTACAGGGTGTCATGGGCGGAGATAGTGGATCCGCAGGACCACCACAAGCGATGGTGTAAGCCATGCCAGGGAGCGGAATCTAAGTAGGTCCCGGTTTTCACCAGAGCCCGCCGCAAAGCGGGATGAACCTGCTGCGGCGGAGTACTACCAGGTCGCTACCCCTGACGTGACTTGCTTGCGGAGGCAGCCGAGGTGAAGCGTGGTACAAAATCGTAAGGCAGGCTCGTAGTCGGGGACACGCAGAAGGTCAGGACAGGCGGCAATGGTTCGTAGTCGGGGACACGCAGAAGGTCAGGACAGGCGGCAATGGTTCATAGTTGGGGACAGGCAGAAGGTCAGGACAGGCGGCAATGGTTCGTAGTCGGGGACAGGCAGAAAGGTCAGGACAGGCGACAATGGTTCGTAGTCGGGGACAGGCAGGAAGGTCAGGACAGGCAGCAATGGTTCGTGGTCATGGACTAGCAGGAAGGACAGGGCAGGCGGCAAGATTTGTGGCCGAGAAACAGAGGCAAACGGTACGGTACACGGTAATCAGACAAGACTCAGGAACGCTTTCTCAATAGGCAATGGCACTAAAGATCCGGCAGGATAACCAGGAAGAGGCAGGCTTAAATAGGGGCAGCGACTGGCAATAGCCAAGTACCTGTGCGCTGGCCCTTTAAATTTAACACTGCCGGCGCGCACGTGCCCTAGGGAGCGGGACCCCGCGCGCCGAGGGACAGAGCCTGCAGCAGGAGCATGGCCGGGTAAGTACGCTCCCGAGGGACGCGGCGCCGCTCGAATGAGGGATACGGATGCGCCTCGCCTGGGGCGAGGGTCGCATCCGTGACACAGGGGTTACTGCAAACTCTAGGGTCATGTACACATTTCAGATCCTGATGGGGCAATGCAAGTCCTGGAGACGTAGTTACAAAGTAACACTTCCCAGCGATTTGTACATTCAGCACAATGAACACTAATGCCCACATAATCCTCCTCCCCCTCCAGAGATGCCGCTAAAGGATCAGGGACCCTTGTGCAAAACCTGAAGGTAACTACTGGGTATAACAAACTGTAACCACCAAAATTCCATTACACATTGTACCCCCTTAAATTAATTATATAACATGCTGTACCCCATGAAATTAGTTGTTATACATCATACCCCCCCAATTATATTACCTATATTGTACCCTACTAGTAATGGTGATCTACTCCAATACTGACCCCTGTGGTGCCCACAAGTAATGGTGATCTCCTTCAATACTGACCCCTATGATTCCCCACTAGTGATGGTGATCTCCTTCAATACTGACCCCTGTGGTGCCCACAAGTAATGGTGATCTCCTTCAATACTGACCCCTATGATTCCCCACTAGTGATGGACATCTCATCCAATACTGACCCCTGTGGTGCCCACTAGTAATGGTTATCTCCTTCAATACGGACCCCTGTGGTGCCCACTAGTTATGGTCATCTCCTCCAATACTGACCCCTGTGGTGCCCACTAGTAATGGTGATCTCCTTCAATACTGACCCCTATGATTCCCCACTAGTGATGGTGATCTCCTTCAATACTGACCCCTTTGATACCCAACAAGTGATGGTCATCTCATACAAAACATACCCCGGTCGTCGACACTAGTGATAGTCATCTCCTCCAATGCTGACCCCGGTGGTGCCCACTAGTAATGGTCACCTCCTTGAATACTGACCGCTGTGGTACCCACTAGTAATGGTGTTCTCGTTCAATACTGACCCCTGTGGTACCCACTAGTAATGGTCATCTTCTTGAATACTGACCACTGTGGTACCACACTTGTTTTTTTCATCTCCTCCAATACTGACCCCTGTGGTACTCTACTAGTGATGGTGATCTCCTTCAATACTGACCCCTGTGGTACCCTACTAGTAATGGTCATCTCCTCGAATACTGACCCCTGTGGTGCCCACTAGTTATGGTCATCTCCTTCAATACTGACCGCTGTGGTACCCACTAGTAATGGTGTTCTCTTTCAATACTGACCCCTGTGGTACCCACTAGTAATGGTCATCTTCTTGAATACTGACCACTGTGGTATCACACTAGTAATGTTCATCTCCTCCAATACTGACCCCTGTGGTACCCTACTAGTAATGGTCATCTCCTCGAATACTGATTCCTGTGGTGCCCACTAGTTATGGTCATCTCCTTCAATACTGACCGCTGTGGGACCCACTAGTAATGTTCATCTCCTCCAATACTGACCCCTGTGGTGCCCACTAGTTATGGTCATCTCCTTCAATACTGACCGCTGTGGGACCCACTAGTGATGTTGATCCTATCTGAAGAGGTACTTTTAATAACCCCCTCTGTTTGCCATCACTGGGTCACTTGTAGAGAGTGTGTTACCCCTTCTGCACGGATACGGATAGGCGCAGGCTTCAGGGACTCAATCGCCTCTGGTAATAGCCTCCATTATGTGTGGTTACTGGTTAACCCCTGAAGTGCAGCCCCCGGCGGCGATACAAGGCGCAGCGGAAAGTGCTGCTTCATCCAAGTTCTCTTAAGTAGCAGAAGCAAATGTGCTGACTACAGGGAAGCTTTATCGGAGACGCTGCAGGGAAGGGCGATCGATGGAAATTTAGGCTCCTGTAGGGTTGTTGTGCTGACTCAAGCTGTCCTCAGATAAAGCCCTGACGGGAGGTTTATCAACCCGCCTGGAGTCATGCAGCATCTGTAATAGAGAGAGGAGGCGGCTGCAGCAGGGAACATGGCCGCGAGAGCTGGAGACGGCAGGTTGGAGTGTACTGAGAGATCACAGAACCATTGCACCCTATATACACATCTATACATGGATTCACCCTATATATACCTATACATGGATTACACCCTATAAACACCTATACATGTATTCACCCTATATATACCTATACATGGATTCACCCTATATATACCTATACATGGATTACACCCTATATATACCTATACATGGATTCCCCCTATATATACCTATAGATTCACCTTATAGATACCTATTAATGGATTCACACTATATATATATATATATATATATATATATATATATATAATATATATATATATATATATATATATATATATACACACACATAAAACCCTGTATATACATTCACCCTATATATACCTACACATGATTCCACCATATATACAACTATGCTTTCAGTACACCCTATTTATACACATGCCTATACATAGATTCCATCCTATATACCTATACATGGATTCCACCTTATAGATATCTATACATAGATTCTACCCTATATACCTATATATGAATTCCAACCTATATACACCTATACATGGATTCCACCCTATATATACCTATACATGGATTCACAATATATATACCTATACATGGATTTACCCTATAAACACGTATACATGGATTCACCCTATATACACCTGTACATGGATTCCACCCTATAGATACTGTGACAGAGCGACTGCTGGTAGTCGCATGGTCCTGCCACTAGGGGGTCTATGGCCGGAGACCCTCTGCAGATGCACCACCGAGGAACTGGGCTCGGTGGGGAAAAGCCACCTATATTCCGTCAGTGATGATATATTACTGACACTTACGGTAGCGGCTAGAATAGCTGCTAGGTAGCAGGTTTTGGCTCAGGTGCGCCCCTAGGGGCCATGATGAATAGTGACCCTGACAGGTGTGCTGTCATTACAGTTTCCTGTGACACTAGTGCAGTTGCTGAGACCAACCAGGGGCCCCTGGCTTATGCTAGACCCAAAATAGGGAAAACTCTGCCCAGTGGGCACCATGCCAACATAGTCTGAGTGTGTAAGCAGCCTACAAGGTCTGATAGCGCTGGTAATGGGGTTGTCAGTACTAACCCTGTGAATGTCAGCATGCAGGCTGTGGGTGATGACATCCTTGTTGCAGAGCGTGCATGGGTTGTGCCACCTGTAAAAAGTGGCTATTATCAGTCTGTTGCCCGTTGTAGGGTGAATGCATGGGATGAGCACACAGCTAGGTATGTGACCAAGATCATCTCTGCCCCTGCGGATATAGGGAAGAGGTTGCCCCAAAATAGGATCTTTGACCCGGGAGGGAGCCTGGACAATGTGAGAAAGCCCTACGGCCTTTATCAGAGGGGGAGGATATGTGACAGAGCGACTGCTGGTAGTCGCATGATCCTGCCACTAGAGGGTCTACGGCCAGAGACCCTCTGCAGATGCGCCACCGAGGAACTGGGCTCGGTGGGGAAAAGCCACCTATTTTGTGTCAGTATTATACTACTGACACTTACGGTAGCAGCTAGAATAGCTGCTAGGCCGCTAGGTATGGGGTGGCTTTTTTTTGGGACAGCTATAGTGTCGGGTGGGTGGCTGTCCCCGCATTCCAGGTCATTGGGTTCCAGCCCGGATATTGGACCCATCTCTGGAGTACTATAAAAGCCTAGTACACCAGGTGATCTGGGCGCGTGGCTGCTACCAGGTTGTGTGGAGCAGCAGAGCTGGGACGAGAGCTCTGGCCCCCAGAGGCTACAGGAAAGCCGGACACCAATGTTTTTGGAGGGGCTGTGCGATAGGCACAGACCTCTAAACAGAGAGGGACTCTGTGTATAAGTTAGCGGCCAGACGGCCAAGGATTTTATTTTATGTGTTTGTTTTGTACACTGTGTGCCGCAATAAAGTTGGCTGAAGCCGTAAAGAGAAGCCTAGTGTTAGAGTGCCATTATCGTTCTACCAAGGACGGCGATCCCAAAGCGAGAAAACCCCCGGGACGGGCCAAGATGGCGTCCTAGAGCTGAGCGGCAGCCTACAATACCGATACATGATTCCACCATATATACAACTGTACATGGAGTACACCCTATATACACACACACACACACCTATACATAGATTCCATCCTATACACCTATATATGGATTCCACCCTATTTACCTATACATAGATTCCACCCTATATACCTATACATGGATTCCACCCCATATACCTATACATGGATTCCACCCTATATACCTATACATAGATTCACCCTATATATACCTATACATGGATTCACGATATATATACCCATACAGTACATGGATTCCACCTGCATATACCTATACACGGATTCAACTTATATACATCTATAATGAATAGGGCGGAAGTCCCGGTATCCAGGATGGCAACCAAATGCCACAGAGCACCGTAGAGAAATCCGAAAGCAGGTAACGGTAAAAACTGACTTTATTAAGTATAGAAAAAAGTAAAAAAGCACAATGGCGACAAACCCCTTACGGCAGAATGAAGCAACACAGACGCGTTTCGGGCAGCAAATGCCGTTGCTCACTGTGATATCGGCCATGTTAGTGCTATCAATTTAAAACACCCTAAGACCAATCATTGAACACGGCTAGATCACATGGTATCACATATAGAATGGGAGATGCCAATTGTATAGACAAAAGTAGAGAAGCACATATATAAACGTTACCTACGATATACAATAAAGTGCAAAAAATATATCTGAAACATAAATATTTGTATAAGGTAACATATATAGTAACATATAAAATACATGAAATATAAAGGCTCACAGACCACAGAATGTCCGTAAAATAACAAAACTGTTAGTAAATATAAAGCATATCGGTACGGTAATTCAATCCTTCAGGTCTCCTTGTGCCCAGTTTTAGAATCCAATAGGCTTCTCTTTGTCTAATGATTTTAACCCAATTCCCACCTCTGAAATGGAGGATTTATTAATTCTATAGCATAAAACCTAAAACTAGCTACATCACCATCATGATTTTCTAAAAAGTGCTTCGCAGCGCCTGACATTTGACTTTTTTTGTTTTTTTTATAGTATAGATATGCTCTCCTATAGGGGTTTTGATTTTAACGAGTGGTACTCCCTACGTATTTCTTTTGGCAAGTAATGCATTCAATTATATAGATGCAATGATGGCTATTGCAGTTAATAAACTGTTTGATGTCATATTTATGTAATTTTTGTGTGTCAGTAAATTCTTTTGTTTTAATGGCCATACTGCAACAATTACACCGTGCACCTCCACATTTAAAAAAACCCTTTTGGGACAACCATGTTTTAGATGTAGTATTGACATAATTGGTGAACACACTAGGGGAGATGATGTTTCCTATTGTTGTTCCTTTTTTAGGGATCACTTTAACCCCTTCATCCAAAATTTCGGACAAAATTCTGTCCTGCCTGAGAATGACAAGATTCCTGAGAAAAATAGATTTAATTTGTTTGAAGTTATTGCTGTATTTGGTCGTGAATGTTAATTTTTTTTTTTTTTTTTTAACAGTCTTTTTACATACAGTTGCTTGGTGCTCCCATGGGTGCTACTTTTTCACCCTCCCTAGCTAATCTCACTATGGCCTGGTGGGAGCACCAGGCCATATACAATGTCAACAATCCTTATGTGGACTGTATCTTGTGGTATGGGCGCTACATCGACGACCTCTTAATTATTTGGGGTCGCGATGTAGCGCTCATACAGTCCTTTTTGGACTATATCAATTGTAATCCTTACAATCTGCGGTTTACAGGCCTGTGGCATAAAGAAGGCGTCTCTTTCTTGGACATATACCTACAGGGAGATTTGGACGGGGGTAAAATTGTCACTACCCTTTATCGGAAACCGAACTCCGGTAACACGGTTTTAAGGGCTAATAGCTGCCATGCAGATTATACTATAAGGGCAGTCCCATATGGAGAATTAATAAGAGCTAGGAGAATTTGCACTCTGGATAATGATTACAAACGAACAGAAAAAATAATTGAGGATAGACTTATAAAGAGAGGCTATAACAAGAAAGATATTCAAAAAGCAAAAAAGAAAGTCAACTCTATAACGCAACAACAGTTATTAAGTAAAAATAGCCAAAAAGAATTAGGAGTGCAAAAAAATAAATTAACATTCACGACCAAATACAGCAATAACTTCAAACAAATTAAATCTATTTTTCTCAGGAATCTTGTTATTCTTAGACAGGACAGTATTTTGTCCGAAATTTTGGATGAAGGGGTTAAAGTGATCCCTAAAAAAGGAACAACAATAGGAAACATCATCTCCCCCCAGTGTGTTCACTAATTATGCTAACACTACATCTAAAACATGGTTGTCCCAAAAGGGTTTTTTTTTTAAGTGTGGAGGTGCACGGTGTAATTGTTGCAGTATGGCCATCAAAACAAAAGAATTTACAGACACACAAAAATTACACAAATATGACATTAAACAGTTTATCAACTGCAACAGCCATCATTGCATCTACATAATAGAATGTATTACTTGCCAAAAGAAATACGTAGGGAGTACCACTCGTAAAATCAAAACCCGTATAGGAGAGCATATCTATATTATAAAAAACAAAAAGTCAAATGTCAGGCGCTGCGAAGCACTTTTTAGAAAATCATGATGGTGATGTAGCTAGTTTTAGGTTTTATGCTATAGAATTAATAAATCCTCCATACAGAGGTGGGAATTGGGTTAAAATCATTAGACAAAGAGAAGCCTATTGGATTCTAAAACTGGGCACAAGGAGACCTGAAGGATTGAATTACTGTAACCGATATGCTTTATATTTACTAACAGTTTTGTTATTTTACGGACATTCTGTGGTCTGTGAGCCTTTATATTTCATGTATTTTATATGTTACTATATATGTTACCTTATACAAATATTTATGTTTCAGATTTATTTTTTGCACTTTATTGTATATCGTAGGTAACGTTAATATATGTGCTTCTCTACTTTTGTCTATACAATTGGCATCTCCCATTCTATATGTGATACCATGTGATCTAGCCGTGTTCAATGATTGGTCTTAGGGTGGTTTTAAATTGATAGCACTAACATGGCCGATATCACAGTGAGCAAGGGCGTTTGCTGCCCTAAACGCGTCTGTGTTGCTTCATTCTGCCGTAGGGGTTTGTCGCCATTGTGCTTTTTTACTTTTTTCTATACTTAATAAAGTCAGTTTTTACCGTTACCTGCTTTCGGATTTCTCTACGGTGCTCTGTGGCATTTGGTTGCCATCCTGGATACCGGGACTTCCGCCCTATTCATTGTTTCATTTCCGTCTGGCCGGCGGCTAGCACGGAGCGGTTCTGCTACTGAAGATTGCGTGTCTCTCCAGGACCTACTACTGAAGCCCATGTAAGTGAGCCGTCCTTTCTTTTTTATATACATCTATACATGGATTATATCCTATACATACCTATACATGGATTCACCCTATATATATTTAAACATAAATTCCACCCTATATACCTATACAATGATTACAACCTATATATACCTATACATGGATTACACCCTATATATACCTATACATGGATTCTACCCTATATAACCCTATACATTCATGGATTCCTCCCTATATATATCTATACAAGCATTTTATCCTATATATACCTATACATGGATTACACCATATATATACCTATACATGGATTCCACCCTATATATACCTATACATGGATTCTACCCTATATAACCCTATACATGCATGGATTCCACCCTATATATATATATCTATACAAGGATTTTTATCCTATATACACACACACCTATAAATGGATTCACCAAATATATACCTATACATGGATTCCACACTATATATACCTATGAATCGATTCCACCCTATATACACCTATATATGGATTCAGTCTGCACATACCTATACATGGATTCGACCCTATATACCTATACATGTATTGACCCTGTATATACCTATACATGGATTCCACCCTACATATACCTATGCATGGATTCTACCCTTTTTATACCTATACATGGATTCCAACCTATATGCACCTATACATGGATTCCACCCTATATATACCTATACATGGATTCTACCCGATCCCTAGATATACCTATACATGGATTCAACTCCAATATACACCTATTCATGGATTCCACCCTATATATACACCTATACATGGATTCCAACCTATATACACCTATACATGGATTCCACCCTATATACCTATACATGGATTCCACCCTATATATACCTATACATGGATTCCACCCTATATATACTTATACAGCATTCCCCCCCTATTATCCTATCATGGATTCAACCCTATATACACCTATACATGGATTTCCCCCCATAATACCTATACAGGATCGGGGCCCCCAAATACATCTAGTCATGGATTCCACCCTATATATATACACCTATACATGGATTCCAACCTACATACACCTATACATGGATTCCACCCTTGTATAACTATAATGATTCCAAACCCCAATAAGAAAAAAGGGGTTCCACCCTATATACCCCTATACAGGATTCCAAAACCCAATTACTATACAGGGTTCCACCCTAAAAACACCAAAATGTGGATTTCCCCCATTAAAAACACCCATACATGGATTCCACCCCCTAATACAAACACTCAATTCCCACCCCATATATCTATACATGATTCCACCCTAAAAAGACCATACATGGATTCCCCCCAAATAAAGCAACCTAAAAATGGATTCCAACCCCAAAACAAATAAAAAGGATTCCACCCAATAAACATATACATGGGTTCCACCCTATATACAACAAAAAATTTTTTTCCCCCTTTCCCTTTTAGATTGTAAAACCCCCGCGGGTAGGGTCCCCTCCCCTCTGAAGCCAATTGTCATTACCCTTTTCACGTACTCATTGATTATGTAATTAGAACCCCCTCGAATGACAGCGCCCTGGGAACAAGGCCTTTTTTTAAAAAATTTTAAAAAAATAAAAAAAGGGTTTTTACCCTAAATTTTCCTATACATGGATTACACCCTATATATACACCTATACATGGATTACACCCTATATATACATATACATGGATTCCACCCTATATATACCTATACATGGATTCCACCCTATATGTACCTATACATGGATTACACCCTATATATCTATACATGGATTCCACCACACACACACACACATATATATATATATATATATATATATATATATATATATAATATATATATATATATATATATATGTATATAATATAATATATATGGTTTCACCCTATATACACTTATAAATGGATTACACCCTATATGCTATGAACATGTCCATTTATTAGTCTATCCAATTATCAATACATCTGTCCATTAATTCATCAATCCATCCAATTTTTCCGCCATTCAATGTTTCATCTTTCCATCTGTCCTTTTTTTCCTATCCAATAAGTCATCCATCCCATTATCCATCCATCCATCCATCCATTCAATTATCCTATTATCCTTCCAACCGTCCACCCATTCAGCCAACTATCCATGGATCCCATTATTCCTCCCCTCAGTGTTCCATCCACCCATCCCTCCATCCACACATCCATCCATCCATTCACCCACTAACCCATCCATCCACCCACTAACCCATCCATCCCTCCATCCACACATCCCTCCATCCACCCATCCCTCCATCCACCCATCCCTCCATCCACACATCCATCCATCCATTCACCCACTAACCCATCCATCCACCCACTAATCCATCCATCCCTCCATCCACACATCCCTCCATCCACCCATCCCTCCATCCATCAATCCCTCCATCCACACATCCATCCATCCATTCACCCACTAACCCATCCATCCACCCACTAACCCATCCATCCCTCCATCCACACATCCCTCCATCCACCCATCCCTCCGTCCACCCATCCATCTATCCATCCATCCACCCATCTCTCCATCCACCCATCTCTCCATCCATCCATCTCTCCATCCACCCATCCCTCCATCCACCCATCCACACATCCCTCCATCCACCCATCCCTCCATCCACCAATCCCTCCATCCACACATCCATCCATTCACCCACTAACCCATCCATCCCTCCATCCACACATCCCTCCATCCACCCATCCCTCCGTCCACCCATCCATCTATCCATCCATCCACCCATCTCTCCATCCACCCATCTCTCCATCCACCCATCCCTCCATCCACCCATCCCTCCATCCACCCATCCCTCCATCCACCCATCCCTCCATCCCTCCATCCACCCACCAGTGTTGTATCAGATCTGTTCAGTCTCTAGATGGAAATCATAATGTTTCCATTCACGGATCACTAGTTGAATCCTTACAGATGTCATTGGATGGGAACACCCTGTTTAATAGCTGTAGGACATATGATTCTCTTCATTGTTAACAACAAGGTCCACAGAGAAGGCGCTCGATGCAACCTGCTCCCTTCAGGCGGAGGCTTCCCTTCCCTGTGTTCCCAGTCCTATCTTTCCTTCTCTTTTCCCTCCTGGATCTTGTAGGTGACAGCAGAGATGGAGCCCCCAGAGGCTGCGCAGCCGGAGCCCTACCACCCACTGCTCGTCTCCTACCCTTGTTTACAGGCTCTAATGACGCCCCATTATGGAGGCTGGGGAGCGGCGGAGCGGGCGCTGTCACCACCGAGGGGGAGAAGCAGACAATCTGAATATATAATGGGAGACAATGCAACAAGTGAGTAAAATATTCCACCCACATCCAATGAGTAAAGCAACCTGCGAGTGACAGGTGATTACATGAGTCAGCGAGAGCCGCATCAGCAAAAGTGATGAGAAAAAGGGCGAGGAACGCGAGAAACCAGAGCTCGCAGCAACTCCTCCCGGACTGGGACCAGTATCTGAGGAACTCCCCCTGGACTGGGACCAGTATCTGAGGAACTCCCCCTGGACTGGGACCAGTATCTGAGAAACTCCACATGGACTGGGAACAGTATCTGAGAAACTCCTCTTGGACTGGGAACAGTATCTGAGAAACTCCTCTTGGACTGGGACCAGTATCTTAGAAACTCCTCCCTGACTGGGACCAGTATCTGAGAAACTCTGCATGGACTGGGAACAACAGGATCTGAGAAACTCCACATGGACTGGGACCAGTATCTGAGAAATTCAGCATGGACTGGGACCAGTATCTGAGAAACTCCACATGGACTGGGACCAGTATCTGAGAAACTCCGCATGGACTGGGACCAGTATCTGAGAAACTCCGTCTGGGCTGGGACCAGTATCTTAGAAACTCCTCCCTGACTGGGACCAGCATCTGAGAAACTCCGTCTGGACTGGGACCAGGATCTGAGAAACGCCTCCTGGACTGGGACCAGGATCTGAGAAACGCCTCCTGGACTGGGACCAGGATCTGAGAAACGCCTCCTGGACTGGGACCAGGATCTGAGAAAATCCTCCTGGACTGGGACCAGGATCTGAGAAACTCCTCCTGGACTGGGACCAGGATCTGAGAAACTCCTCCTGGACTTTGATCAGTATCTGAGAAACTCCTCCTGGACTGGGACCATTATCTGAGAAACTCCTCCTGGACTGGGACCAATATCTGAGAAACTCCTCCTGGACTGGGACCAATATCTGAGAAACTCCTCCTGGACTCGGACTGATATCTGTGAAACGCCTCATGGACTTGGACCAGGATCTGAGAAACTCCTCCTGGACTGGGACCAGTATCTGACAAAAACTTCCTGGACAGGGACCAGTATCTGAGGAACTCCTCCTGCACTGGGACCAGGATCTGAGAAACTCCTCCTGGACTGGGACCAGTATCTGAGAAACGTCTCCTAGACTGGGACAAGTATCTAAGAAAATCCTCCTGGACTGGGACAAGGATCTGAGAAACTCTTCCTGGACTGGGACCAGTATCTGAGAAACTACTCCTGGACTGGGACCAGTATCTGAGTAACTCCTCCTGGACTGGGAACATTATCTGTGAAACGCCTCCTGGACTGGGACCAGTATCTGAGAAACTCCTCCTGGACTGGGACAAGAAGCTGAGAAACTCCTCCTGGACTGGGACCAGGATCTGAGAAACTCCTCCTGGACTGGGACCAGGATCTGAGAATCTTCTCCTGGACTGGGACCAGGATCTGAGAAACTCCTCCTGGACTGGGAACAATATCTGAGAAACTCTTCCTGGACTGGGACCAGGATCTGAGAAAATCCTCTTGGACTGGGACGAGGATCTAAGGCACTAGCCCTGGACTGAGACCAGTATCTGAGGAACTACCCCTGGACTGGGACCAGGATCTGAGAAATCCTCTTGGACTGGGACTAGTTTCTGAGAATCTCCTCCTGGACTGGGACCATTATCTGAGGAACTCGTCCTTGACTGGGAACAGTATCTGAGATACTCCTCCTGGACTGGATCCATTATCTGAGAAGCTCCTCCTGGACTGGGAACAGTATCTTAGAAATTGCTCCTGGACTTGGACAAGGATCTGAGAAACTCCTCCTGGACTGGGACCAGTATCTGAGAAACTCCTCCTGAACTGGGACCAGTATCTGAGGGAAAATTTTTCCTGGACTGGGGGGCCAGTATCAAAAACCCTCCTAACTGGGACCAATTTTTTGAAAACTGCTCCTTTGGGCCCGGGACCCCGGATCAGAAAAATACTCCTGGACTGGGGCCAAGGGGCTGAGAAAATCCCTTTTTACCCGGGGCCAAAATCTTTTTAAAAACGTCCCCCTTGGGCGGGACCAATTTTTCTAGAAACTCCCCCCTGGACTCGGACAGATATCTGTGAAACGCCTCCTTTAATTGGAACAGGAAACTAGAAATTTCCCCGGGGGCTGGGGCCAGTATCTGACAAAAACCTCCTGGACTGGACCAGTAATTTTAGAAAATTCTCCTGGCTGGGGCCTAATCTGGAAAAACCCTGCGAACGGAAACCCTATTTTGAGAAACTTCCCTGGACTGGGGCCCGGGTCTGAGAAAAAACTCCTGGACTGGACCCCGGATCTGAAAAAACTCCCCCCTGGGCAGGGACCATTAAACTAGAAACATCCCTGGACGGGACCAGTATCGAAAACTCCCCCTGGAAATGGGGGCAAGGGGTCGGGGAAAAACCTCTTGGGGCGGGGCCATATCCCAAAAACTTTTTTCCGGACTGGGAAACCCAATTTTCTGAGAAACCCTCCCGACCCCCGGACTGAAAACTGTCAAACGCCTCATGGCCCTTTAACCCGGTTCCCGAGAAACTCCTCC
>JAODAL010059725.1:0-21311 GCA_025379985.1 Phyllomedusa bahiana
CCCCCTGTCTTCTTTCCCCCTCCTTGTAGATTGTAAGCCCTCGCGGGTAGGGTCCTCTCTCCCTCTGTCGTGACAATTGTCATTAGCACTTAAACTCGTTTCACTTTATGAAATGTATGTAACCCCTCGAATGTACAGCGCCCTGGAATCAATGGGCTTTAAAATAAAATAATAATAATTAATAATAATAATAATAAAAAAAGGGCTCCGGGGCTGGACACAAATTGCCAATTTGAGGCTTAAAATTTTCTGGGGCTGGAGTCATTGGGGGTGCATCATTTTGATCTCCAGGGGAGTCTGTCCTAATCAATGAAGAAGGATTTGGAGTTAAAATTTGAAAACCATTGAATTGATTGACTAAATCAGTCTCAGAAGCCAGGGAGGGCAAATGTCTTCTCAAACTAAGAAGTGTTTTTGGGATGATTAGGACATTTGTATTATCTTATGGGGTGTGTGGACGAATTAACAAATCTACATGTGTAAAAAATTACCTTTAAAAATGCAGGGAGAGGTGTATGTTGTATGTTTTACACTTGAAAAAAAGCAAAATGTTAATAATGTAAAACTATATATAAAACTTCCTAAATTTAAATTCTGTAAACAAATGTCAGTTACCAAAAAATATTCTAAATGACAGTCACTGTACAAAATTTAGCATAGTGCCACTTTGTGATCTGTGGATCAACAGGTTTGGGGCTCATGCTGTGGCCCAGGACAGATATAGTAATGTCCAGTTAAAACTAAAATGGTTTGGTTGAAAGACTCCTTTTTCCCGGCACTTTTTAAATGTGGGGGTCATGCAGGTTTGGGGCTCATGCTGGGGCCCCAGGACAGGTATAGTCAATGCCCAGTGAAAACTAAAATGGTGATTGAAAGACTCCTTTTTCCAGCATTTTTTTTAAATATGGGGGACCATGGCAGGTTTGGGGCTCATTGCTGTGGCCCAGGAAAAGGTATAGTCTATGTCCAGTTCAACTTAAGTGGTGGTTCAAAGACTCCTTTTTCAGGCACTTTTTAATCTGGGGGTTCATGCAGGTTTGGGGCTCATGCTGTGGCCCAGGACAGGTATAGTCAAGGGTCCAGTTCAACTAAAATGGTGGTTGAAAGATCCTTTTTCGGCACTTTTTAAATCTGGTGGTCATGCAGGTTTGGGGCTCATCTGTGGCCCAGGACAGGGATAGTCTATGTCCAGTGAAACTAAAATGGTGGTTCAAAGACTCCTTTTTCTGGCACTTTTTAATCTGGGGGTCATGCAGGTTTGGGACTCATGCTGTGGCCCAGGACAGGTATAGTCAATGTCCAGTTCAACTAAAATGGTGGTTCAAAGACTCCTTTTATGGCCCTTTTTAAATCTGGGGGTCATGCAGGGTTTGGGGCTCATGCGGCATTCCAGAGACAGAGTTATTCAATGTCCAGTTCAAGTAAGATGATGGTTCAAATCATACTGCCTTCTGGCACTTTTTAATTTGGGGTGATGCAGGTTTAAGGGTCATGCTGTGGTAAAAAGACAGGGATAGTGAATGGTGTGTGATTTTTTTTCTGTGGCTTTTATAACCTAAGTGTTGTTGCCTAAAGATGTAGCACGTATCCATTTGATGTTGTGGATGTTAATTCCCAAACTTTTTCCATCCGGGGTTTTTTGTAATAATTAAGGGGGGTTTTTTCCTTTTCCCCTAGCTTTAATGATCATCGGCTTAATCTATTATCGACTATCGGAAATCGTCTTGGGTAATTTTCCCTTTTCGACTACGACAGATGGGATTGGGCAACTTTAAACGGGTCCCTCCCCCAATTGGAATTTTGTCCCAAAAAACAAAAAAAAAAAAAAAATGCATCCCAAAAGTAAAAAAAAATAAAAGAAAAAAAAATAAATTAAATAAAAAATTTTTTAAATTTAAAATTAAAAAAATGCTAAATTACACACACATAAAAAACTGCACTTATTATTCATCCACATGACCGTGATAACCTGTAGAATCAATCAAACAGACTATTTAGTATGAAATGTGAATGGCAAAGAAAATAATTACAAAAATAACGCTTTTTAGGTTAACACTTGAAGAAAAAGGATAAACAAAGTATGAATTAATTTATATGTGGCTCACAGAAACTGTCCCCGTTTCAACTGGGTCATTAAAAAAAATTATTTACTGTTTAAATTTTTAAACTGGCGTTTGGTGCTTAAAGGGGTTTGGGGAGTTTAAAATAACGCCTTCAAGGCATATAGCAGTGCATCCTGTACACACCACTATCCTTCTAGTGTTTTAGAAGTATGTGCAGACCAGGGCATACTTAAAAAAAAAAAGTTGGGGCTTCACATTCTGCAAAATTGAAGAAAAAAGTTTATGTTATTTTCCCTTTTGCGAACGGAGGGTTTAATGGGTGGGAAAAAAAATTCAGTGAAAATGGCAGCTCAATGAGGAGCAGAATGTATAAGGGTGGGATTTAAAGGGGTGGAGGGGCAGGTTTTACAAGGGTGGGTTTTATGGGTGGAAAGGGGGCAGGTGTATAAGGGTTTTATTAAATGGGGTGGGGGAGCCCGTTTCATTTTTGGCTGTGTTATAGGGTGGGGGGAGCAGAGGGGTATAAGAGTGTTTTTTTTTATGGGTGGGGGGCCCGCAGGGTGTATAAGGGTGTATTACATGGGTGGGGGGAAACAGGGGGCATATAAATCTGGTTATATGGGTGGGGGGGGCGAGTGTATAAAAGTTTGTTAATTGGGTGGGGGAGGGAAAAGGGGTATAATGAGGTGTTATATGAGTGGTGGACCAGAGTGTATAAGGGTGTGTGACATGGGTGGAGGGAGAAGAGTGTAAGGATGTGTTATATCGGCAGGCCATACTTTGGGCGTATTGCAGCACAATTACGCTCCAAAATATGGCCGTGTGAACATACCCTTAGGCTTACAATTTAGAAAATGATTGACAGGAATCTGTCTCCATGGCCTCTGTGCAACAATATTATTTTGGATTTGCAAAACCAAATAGTGTTGTCTAGACTGTCCGTATGGGGGAGCGGCTGCCTTCTTGTTGGTTTTTCGCACTCCAGCCACCTTCACAGGTTTTTAAATCAATGCAGTGTACCTTGAACTACCTGAAGTATGGAGGTCTGAACTGGCCCTAAAGAGAGGTAACGTTAGTGTAGGTTCCCACCTGTATTTGAGGTCCCCTTGCTGATTGGCAGTTGAGCTTAAGCAGTTTTGATCAAAAATGTGAACTAAGAACCTCAAAAATTTTTCATGTATCCTAAATAGCTGAAATGCTTTTTCAATAATTCCTATGTGCCTTTTGATAGTTTTTTAGTTAATAGTGTTCTACTGATATTGGAATGTCCATGGCCTCTGTAGACTCCACTTGACCAATAACTAAGCTAGGAGATGGTCAATTTTGGTAACACCCTCTTACTGTAGAAAAAAATACCACTTCAGTAACAACGAAATGAGAAAATAAAATCAGAAAAATAACAACACAATAACAAGAGTAAATACAGAGCCACGGAGGATCACGGCCAATATCTAAGCCCTTCAGAGGATGGCATTTCTGACATGCCATCTGTACTCGCTGCTGATTGTTTTGTGCACCGGACAACTGGGTAGGAATTTTCTTTTAAAAGAAAGAATTTGGTCAAGGATGAAAAGAGCAGCATCTGACAAAACCTTTGATCTACATTTTGCAATTTCCCAAATCTTGCAAATCTGTTTCGCGAGATGACTTGCAAGATGAAGTTTACAGTCTACATACACATAAGACTTAATAGACTTATAGAATCAAAGTTCTGGCTTTAGCTAAAGAAATATATTTACTGCAATTTAAGGTAATCATTAGTCATTTTTTCCATCAACCCAGTGACACAGGGAAAGAAAGATTATCCGCTCTAAAAGTCCCAAGTGACTTTCATGATATTACTCGGATTCACTTTTGTGAGCTTCAGAGACATCAGGAGTTATGAATTGCTTACAATATGACAAAAAAGAAATCTTCTGTATTTCTGTAATATAGAAAACAGAATATAATCCACGATGAATGTTCCATGCCGCGCCGCATTACAGCCGCCCTCGGACTCTCTTTGATAAACATATGCCCGTGGAATTATAAATGGGAAATCCGCCGTCGCCAAGATGGCCGCCGACGCCTCGTTCTTCCCTGTTATCGACTTTAAATATTTGTTGCTTTGAAAGAACTAATCGCTTTGATTCCGACTTACATACGTCCCCTAGTTACAAACGGAGACTTATGGGGCGTGGCTGACGTTCAACACTTAGTTACGCCCCATGATAACCAAGTGCCAGCATGCCACAGCTGCACATGAGATACAGAACGTTAGGTGAAATCTTCTAAAAAAGGGCACAGACAGCAAAACAAATGTAAAAACTGTTACCTGTACTATTCAAAACTAAAAAAAAATGTTTTGCTGGAATTACATTTAATAAATATACCTGTTCCGACTTACATACAATTTCAACTTAAGGAAAACCTACAGTCCCTATCCCGTTTGTAACCCGGAGACTGGATGTATATTGCTTTGTTCATCTGTTTTTGTTAAGGAACTACAAGTGAATTTATGACCTCCCTGGCTATTTCTGTTCCCTCAGTGACCGACCTGTAAACACTCTCCCCCCTGCTGTTTGTTCTATGTGATAGCAGTGAGTGATGTCATCACACAGGTCGCAGCAGCTCTGTGCTGGCCTGCAGTAAAAAGCTTGATTTATCTAAAGTAAACAGCACTAATTAGGGCTTTTGTTTGAGGGATCAGATAAAAACTCCTGCTAGCAGTTCTGGAGAGCTTCTGAGCTAACTGAAAGTAATTAGCACAAAGAAAACACGGAACTGAATACACCAAGGAGCTGTATGCTAATTATAGTCAGTCTGAACCAGGAAGTGACAGAGTATTTCATTCATCCATCCTATTAAACTCTGTAGGGAGATAACTCCTTTAAGGGCGCTTTCACACGGTGCGTTTTTGATGCATTTTTTATGCGTTTTTTTGTGCAGTAAGGCACAGCAATTAATGCTGTATATTTATGCACAAAAAAAAAAACTGCAAAAATCTCGATTTTTCCATAATTTTTGCCGCAATTTATGTGCAGCAATGTACAGCATTAATTGCTGTGCCTTCCTGCACAAAAAACACATAAAAAATGCACCAAAAACGTACTGTGTGAAAGCACCCTAAGTCTTGTAGTTATAAATGGTTAAGATTAAGGGCAATTTTTGGCCCAAAACGCGTCAGCTCGTAGCCCCTCTGACCATACTGTGAACCCATTATGCCTTTTGGCCTATTTTATCGTTTCAATGAATTGGATATATTTTTACTAAGAATACTGGGCCGGTGCCAATCATTCCGCTGCTCTCTGTCTTGGAGTATGTTGCGTTTCATGGGACGCTGATTTGAGCACGGACCATTTACCTGGATTGCTGTTTAACATCAGGAGGTGAGCTGGCTAACTTTTTTCTGTTATTGAAGTTATAAATGGTTACAAATATTATTTACTGAGAGATGAATGAGACAAGTCTTCACAAAGAAAAGATGTTCCCACAGAGAAATAGAAAGAAGACCCCTTCCCTGCATGTTTTGGATTTTCTATTAGCCGGACACAGAGAATCCATCCCTTCTCTGTTACGAACAGAGCAGTCATCCAGTATTTACATGCAATAATTATTCAATGTCAGATGATTAAAGGGAATGTGTTACCATGAATAACTTACTGTTTAACTCACATTTTTATGTTCAACACATTTTTTAAGGATTTTTGGTTATATTTTTTTAATTTACATATCACTTTCAATATTTTTTAATAATTCATACGTCCTGCAGTTTTCACTTTGGCCGTAGGCCTAATAATATTCTGATACTCCTGTTCTGTAGAGAAAATTTTTATTGTCTGCTCTTTATCACACAAAGAGGGTAAAACTAAAAGAACCCCAGTGTGAATAAAAACCGGAACCACCATCACAAGGGGAGTGTCACAGTTCACCCTTTCCCCCCCCTGCACAGTGACTTTTTCCCAACCCACACCATACAAAAAACTCCCTATAGAAGGAAAAGGGGACTGATCATTTTAACTCCTATGTGCAAAAGTTCTGTAAAGCATCTCTCTAATTGCATTAAAGAGTGAAAACAAGGCCTAGTCCCAAAGTGAAAACTGCAAGACTTAAAATTATTAAAAAAAATTGAAAGTGATTGAAAATTTAAAAAAATAAACAAAATTCCTAAAAAAATGGTTTTAACAAAAAAAGGGGACTTAAAAAATACCTTTTTTGATGACACTTTCTCTTTCATGAACGACAGCAAGGCAATAGGGGAAGAACAGGGTTGGTACAACACCATGAATGAGACTGCCGAAGCAAACAATAGAAAGATAACGACCCAAACTGAATCTGGGACCCCAATCCTGACATAAGACCCTGCCGCCAACATTTCTCTGATCCTATTCTATCCCTAAAACTAACCCTAAAGCTGTCCTTTAGCTACAACTACCCTGAAACAGAAAGCTCTAACCCCAAATTTTCTTTAAAAAGGGGTTTATCACTACAATTTAGCTTTAAAAATTGGGGAAAAGGGAAAATGTTTAGCACCCCTACAGATCTTATCTCCAGAAGGGACTTTGTCCATTTAAACTAATGAGAAACCTTCACTTTTTAGAGCTCTGTGCCTTGTAACTATATTTTTAAAACTCTCCTGAGTCATTCGTGTAGCAATGTTTATGGAAGGCTTTTAAGACCCTCCTTAATCCAAAATTTAAAACATATGCATGAATGAAAAGAGATGCTGACACATTGTCAATGCAAGTCTAGCTAGTCCTAGACATTGCAAAATTTTTGGGCCAAAGCCAAAAAGGGAAATAGGGGGGTGAGTACAGAATAGAGAATAACAAGTAACAGTTATAAAAGAAAATAAAGATTAAATTACCATCAAGTCAGCGGAGCAAAAAAAAATAAAATAACCTAATTCCCCCAACACAAAAAGGGAAAACGGGAAAAGCATCTGAATTTTAACACTTTATTTAGACCCCCCCAAAAATGAAAGGGGGGGTTAATCAAAAAAGTTTATGGTTTTTTTTTTTTTTTTTTTAAAAAAGATGATGAGAATTTTTTAAGTAAAAAAAAAAAAAGATAAAAAAAATAAATTTTAGAATGAAAAATTAAAAGAACAACTAAACTTTAAGCTTAAGCAAAAACTAAAACATAACAGATTATCTTTAAATAGAAGAAATGACCGCACTCAAAAAACTATAATGCAAGTAATACTTTATTCCTTCCCAGCTCCAAAAAAAATATACAATAATGGGGACTCAAAAAGGGGATTTCGTCCATTTGACCTTATCAACAAATCACTGCTCTTTTAGATGAGGGAAAATCAATTGTAGATGCTTCTCGAAATAAGGAGTCTGCAACTATATTCCCAGAAGTCAAAAAACCAGTTCCCAACAGAAACAGCTACAATGCCAAACAGAAGGGTTCCACTGGGCAATCACAATAGATGATCACCCCACCTCTGTGCATAAAGGGAGTGGCTAACCTAAGATCACATGTGCAGGTGTAAGGTCAGTGGTGTGTTACCTGGTCAGCTGGCCATTTTTGAAAGTTGTTTGAGGTGGTTGCATAGAACTTACCTCACAAGAGATTTTATGAAGGAGAGGATAAAATGGCAAGATAATTCCCACCATTTGTTAGATTCCTTATAAACATATATAGCCTTCCTCTTTGCTCATGTCCTCAGTACAGAAGGGGCTCCAACCTATGTCCTCCAAATATAGCTGCTTGGGCCTTTCTATAACCACCTTAGAACTGGAGACCAAAGGACCATCCCATAAATATCATCTATACTCCCACCATACCTTTTGTCCAGGCGTTTTGGGAGTAGGAGATAAAACTTGCCTTCACCAAATCTGAGTGCCTAAGGTAAGACCTGGAGACTGGGCAAATGGATATCCCTTTTCATAAGTTCATCCTATCACAATGAGTGATGGGATAGCAGCACTTACCTGCTATAACTTGATTTTTCCAAGTATGGCCATGCTGAATAGCAGAAGAAGCCAAGATGCTTGTTCTATGTTCTGTCTCTGCATCTATCCCGGCAAAACTTTCCATACACTGGGATTCTTTAAACAATTTGGGACTGCCCATATGATGATGTTGTGTCTTTGGAAGCTTATGATAGGATTATTGGCAACATCTGAGTTAATTAGAGACACACCTGTGGATGTATTTTTTTAAGCATACCAGAAACACACTGCCTCTGTGTGTAACATCATGGGCAAGTCTAAAGAAATCAATCAAGATATCAAGAAGAGAATTGTGGATCATCCTTGGGTGAAATTCTTAGATACCTGAAGGTGCCTCATTCATCTGTGCAAACTCTTATACACAAGTACAAATAAGATGGGAATGTCCAGCCATCATTTGTCTCAGAGATGAACTTGCTTTGGTCCAACACGTGCCTATCAACCCAAGAAAAAAAGCAACAGACCTTGTGAAGATGAGGGCGGAAGCGGGTAAGATGGGGTCATTTTCCACAGTGAAAGGAGTACTGTATTAACATGGGCTGAAAGGCCGCTCTGCCAGGAAGAAGTCATTGCTCATAAAGAAACATATAAAGCCAGCTTACTGTTTGCAAATGCACAGGAACAAAGACCTACATATTTGGAGACCTGTCCCGTGATCTGATGAAACTAAAATTGAACCGTTTGGCCATAATGAACAATGTTATGTTTGAGGAAAAAGGGAGAAGCTTGGAAGCCTAAGAACACCATCCCAATTGTGAAACATGGGGGTGGCAGCATCATGTTGTGGGGTTGTTTTACTGCAGGAGGGACTGGTGTACATCACAAAACAGATTGCATCTTGAGGAAAGAAGATTATGTGGCAATACTGAAGCAACATCTCAAGACGTCAGCCAGGAAGTCAAAGCTTGGACACAAATGGGTCTTCCAAATGGACAATTACCCGTAGCTGCCAAACTGGTTACAAAGTGGTGTAAGAGAACCAAGTCAATGTATTGAAGTGGCCATCACAAAGCCCTGATCTCAATCCTATTGAAAATGTATGGGCAAAGCTGAAAAGGCCGGTGCGAGCAAGAGACCCCCGAACATGGCTCAGTTACACCAGCTCTGTCAGGAGGAAGGGGCCAAACTTCCTACCAACTATTGTGAGAAGCTTGTGGAAGGGTCCAGAAGGTTTGACCCAAGTCCTACAGTTTAAGGGCAAAGCCACCAAATACTAATGAGATGGAGGAAACTTCTGACTTTGCAGAAAGTAGTAAAAATGCCTTAAAAATTCTCTCTCATTATTCTGCATTTGGCAAATACAAATAATTTTGGTTCCTAATTGACCTAAAACGGGGAAGGTTTATTCTGATTTCATGTCAGAGAGTGAGAAAAACCTGCAGATGTGGCTCTTTATATAGTGGATGGAAACTTCTGATTTCAACTGTATATATATATATATATGTTTTATTGTTTCAAAAAATTGCTACAAAAATCCTCCTTTTGAAGGCAGTTTCCCTTTAAGGCCCATATTCATCAAAATGCATCAAGAAATCTGAATGTGAAGCGCAGATGACGACTGACATCTCTCCTGAGCACTTAAAGACATTTGGCGAACTCCTATTACACTTGTGTTTGCTCCAATCTCAAATGAAATAAGGAAGGATTGACTTAAGGATACATAAGCAAGATGGAATCTGATCGCGGCGAGTTTACTTAACAGAAATCTTGTTATTAAAGATTGGTGCCGTTCACCAGGAATGTTAATTATGAGGCAATCAATGAAGCAATTACGTTCTTTGAAATGTCAATACATTAAAACGTATGAAAAGAACAAAATAATAACACTTCTGTACAACGGGCGAAAAATGAGAAGAAAAGGAACGGCAATTACTTAATATAATTAGATATTATTATAATTACTTCTCTGCAGGAAAATGCAGCGTTCTGATGTGTTTATCAACCCGAGCAGCGGAAATGAAGGTTTGATCCTAGAGTGAGCGGCGGCGGCGGCGACCCTGAAGATCAAACCCCACAACATCCACGTCCTTGAGTCGTCCTCTTCTGTCAAGTACAGTAGTGAAAATGCTACTCAGTTGTTTCATGATTACATCAGGTACCTGGAAAGCTGCGCGTCAAGACATCAGCATTGGACTGGGCCCAGGGCTCATTGTACATCTATCTATCTATCTATCTATCTATCTATCTATCTATCTATCTATCTATCTATCTATCTCATATCTATCTATCTATCTATCTATCTATCTATCTATCTATCTATCTATCTCATATCTATCTATATATCTATCTCATATCTATCTATCTATCTATCTATCTATCTATCTATCTATCTATCTATCTATCTATCTATTTATCTCATATCTATCTATCTCATATCTATCTATCTATCTATCTATCTATCTATCTCATATCTATCTATCTCATATCTATCTATCTCCTATCTATCTATCTATCTATCTATCTATCTATCTATCTATCTATCTATCTATCTCATATCTATCTATCTCATATCTATCTATCTATCTATCTATCTATCTCATATCTATCTATTTATCTCATATCTATCTATCTCATATCTATCTATCTATCTATCTATCTATCTATCTATCTATCTATTTATCTCATATCTATCTATCTCATATCTATCTATCTATCTATCTATCTATCTATCTATCTATCTATCTATCTATCTATCCCATATCTATCTATCTATCTATCTATCTATCTATCTCATATCTATCTATCTCATATCTATCTATCTCATATCTATCTATCTATCTATCTATCTATCTATCTATCTCATATCTATCTATCCCATATCTATCTATCTATCTATCTATCTATCTATCTATCTATCTATCTATCTATCTATCTAATATCTATATTTTTATCTATGCTTGTTATCCATCCAAACCATACACCCAGCCCATCTCTTGCACTATCTATGTGTTTATCTATCTATCCATCTCCTATCTTTCTAATCTCTTTATTATCTATCTACCTATTTATCTAACTCATATCTATCTATCCATTTATGTGTCTATCTAGCTCATAACCATACCTCCCAAGTGTCCCTATTTTGCAGGGACAGTCCCTATTTTTAACCCTGGTTCCTCTGTCCCTCTTTGCTCTATAAATGTCCCTCTTTTTCATTTGGGAAATAGATTTGTGCCAATAAACTGACATTCTTGCTTTAAAAAGTATCTGATTGCTTCCTCACTGTATATTACAGAACAACTTACTTAATATTTCATCATTGGATACAATGCAGTCCTGAAAATGTGTCCCTTTCTCGCTATCTAAAAAGTTGGCATGTATGTGTTTGGCCGTGGCTAGAGGCGTGGCCTGATGTGTCCCTCTTTGCAATCTCTAAAAGTTGGGAGGTATGCAGAACTATATCTATATCTTTATCTATGCTTGTTATCCAGCCAAACCATACACCCAGCCCATCTCTTTTACTATCTATCTATCTATCTATCCATCTATCTATCTCTAGCTATGTATCTATCTATCTATCTATCTATCTATCTATCCAATATCTATCTATCTCATATCTATCTATCTATCTATCTATCTATCCCATATCTATCTATCATTTTTTCTATCTATCTATCTATCTATCTATATCTATCTCTAGCTATGTATCTATGTATGTATGTATGTATCTACCTATCTATCTATCTATCTATCTATCTATCTATCTATCTATCTATCTATCTATTTACTGAATCTAGCTCCGATCTATCTATCTATCTATCTATCTATCTATCTATCTATCTATCTATCTATCTATCTATGTGTCTGTCTATATATTTACAACACTGAGCAGGGACCAAAGTCCATGATGGAGTGAGAAAGTTGTAACTTTGGGTTGCTTAGAAACGTCTGACTTTCCACGGGACAGAAAATTGCATAAAATTCTGGCGAAAGATAGATAATTGCATCTGATGGTTCCAAATGCCCAGACCCTGAACAAGCATCAATCAGCCGTGCATTAGTGATGTCAGGTGCTGCTTATTTAGACCGGCTGGAATCCTCTGAGCAGATATGTGTCACCTTGCAATGTAATCTCTGCAGAAGCAAACAGACTGTTCCATGGATTATTACAGAGAATTAATCATATTTGTGGCTGTGGCGAGAGGCGGCTCCCACGTATCTAGCACGACCTGGAGGATTGTTCTGCGCTGATTGATTGTGCAGCGAATGCTTTTGGTTGTATTTTGCATCTTTTGTGAGTGTTGAGTGCGGATCTTTGACTTTCACCTATGGGAAACGAGTAAATTGATTTGTTTTCTTGTTTGGATGAATAGTTCGCCATGAAAACAGATTTTGATGTGAGGAGATGTGATGCTGCGCGTCTGATCCGTGCTCGCGCTCCACCACATGGAGAACTACAGGTGCCAGCATGTCTTGCCTACAATGCATTATGGGATTCAGAGGTGTAGCTGCAAATTCTGTCATCGCTCCCTCCCCCATCTACCTCTTCATATACAGCACTGCTGCTCTTCTATGTGGTAGAGCAGGGGTCTACAACGTCGGCTCTCCAGCTGTTGGGACATTACATCTCCCATCATGGCCACTGATATAGGTTACATAAATGCATGATGGGAGCTGTAGTTTTCCAACAGCTGGAGATCCGATGTTGCAGACCCCTGTTGAAGAGGGTCCAATAGGTCCAGTCATGCAACAGGGTCCAGGGGCAACTGGAACCTCTGCATCCCCCAAACCAGGAGATCCCAACCAGTAACATATTACAAGAAACTAAAGGAGACCTGTATGAAGGAAGGCGTGTCGAAGTGAATGGTCGAGTCTATTTTTCAGTGTATAATGCGCCTGAATGTATGAAAGGGGTTTTTGTGTGATTATAAATGATGTAAAGTCCCCGCCCCTCGCCTATGTGTTCCCCGCCCCTCGCCTGTGTGTTTGGCGCATTATGGAACTTAGGCGCATTAATAATGCCCCAAACATGTATAAAGGCCATAGATAGGCTGGAAATAAGAGAAGTCATTAGAATAGCATGTCAGTGATAGAAACTATGGGACTGATCCTACTTGGAGGACCACAGATCCCAGCAATACCTGTGCTGTGCCGGCTCCTGCTGTATGTAGAATAAAGGGTGAGAGCAGCAAAAATACATTTCAAATTTAATGTAGTAAAAATTAAAATTGTAAAAATAAGAACAACATCATCAGTGGTTATTTAATGTGAAATTTGTTTTAGATTCTTTTAATTTTAAATACATTTTATTGGAGATATTTTTATATTTTTCGGATATTATATATTTTAATATTAATTTTATATGATAACATTTTTTATTGCATTTAAATAATGTAATTTTATGTAGTTTGATAATTATCAGAAATCACTTTTTATTATTGCACTGGTGGAAGTTGAGAAATATTGGACATATTTTGCCTTAACAGCAAATCTATCTCCACTGCGACTCCTCGGGCCCAGGTAGATCACATTGGGATAGGTCTGCCTGTCCGAGCAGTAATGCGCCTGGTTCTGCTGAACCACATTCATATATGTGTCTAATATTACGAGTGTGGTGCGACGCCCCCAGAACACCCCAGAATGCCCCCAGAACACCCCCAGAACACCCCCAGAATGCCCCCAGAACACCCCCCCCTCATGTTCGGTGCATAAGAGAGTGTTGAGTCTTACGAACAATGCGCCCATCACATTCAATAGGAGCATTAGACATCGTAGACTTGCACTTAGCTGCATTTTACACCAGAAAGGGGTGAAAAACCCGATCATACAGGTCTCCCTTAAAGAACATCACGCAAAATATTTTGTTGGTGGAAGCCAATTTATATAGGAGCCTAGGGCATGTATATCTCAGGTGGTGCATATGACCCCTTCCTGACATCCCAAAATAAATGCAATCCGCAAACCGAAATGCAGAACCAGACCAGACACTCTAAATTCAGACTCTAGTCCAAACCCCGGCATAAAGACTATAGACCCAGCCCTGTAACAAGTATAGACCCAAACCAGAACCCTGAATACATACCCAGAACAGATCCCTAATTTCAGACCCCAGACAAAACCCCTCAATGCAAACGTTAGACTAGACCCCCAACATGCAAGGACAAAAACCAGATCATTCAAAACATATCCAGATCAGATCCCTAAATTCAGACCCTAGACTGAGCCCCCGAAACAAGTACAAACCCAGACTGGAACCCTAAATTCAGACCTTAGACTAGACCCCTGAACTAGACATAGACTAGATCCCAGAAACAAGTAGAGACCCAGACTGGAGTCCTAAATTAAGACCTTAGACTAGACCCTATAAACAAGTACAGACCCAGACAGGATCCTTAACCCCTTACCGAAGCAGCCGGTTTTGACTTTCCTGACAGAGCCCCATTTTTCAAACCTGACTTGTGTCACTTTATGTGAGAATAACTTTTTGATACTTTTACCTATCCATGTGATCCAGAGAATGATGACACATTGTGCTTTAAGTTAGTAATACAATTTGGACCATACCATCCTTGACTATTTGTGAAAAATATAAAAAAACTATGAAAATTTGGAAAAATTTGCCATTTTCAAACCATTCTGCATGTCAGACAGATAGATATTCCACATAAATAGTTTATAACTAGCATCTACCATTTGTCCACTATAGGTTGGCATAATGTTTTTAATGTCTTTTAATTTTTTTACAACAAAATTTAGTAGTAATTTTTCACTTTTTCCAGAATTTTTTTTTAGGGACGAGTCCAGTTCTGGTTTTACTTTGGAAAATTTAGCTGCGTCATTAAGTGGGTTTTCTCACTACAATGATTAGCTTCCAGTATGTAGGAACAGGTAATTGAAATCGTTTTTTTTTTTTACATACATTGATCTTTTGATATTGCGTTGGTCAGGAGATAAGAGAGATTTTATCTGCTTTGAGTGCTCACAGGTTTCTATGGTTACTATCAATATATCTCTTCCTGATTAGACAGAGAGCAGGGAGTGATGTCATCATGGTTGGACAGAGCAGTCTTTATCTCTAACCAGATGATATTGTTTACCATTGATAAGCATTTGTAGCTTTGTTTTTCTTCAGCTTAAATCTCCTGCACCTATGTCATTGTGAGGCTCAGTAAGTCATAGAGGTGCTAAATCTGCTAATCACTGCTATAGACCCACCCACATCCTGACCAGGGAGTGTGAGCCTTAAGCTGCCTGTGACTCTGTGAGACAAGATTTTGAGACAACCCCTTTAAGACCTTTTCAGGCCTGATGCTTAAAAGGGTTGTTTCACAGAGTCAAAAGTAGCTACAGATTCACACTCCCTCACTCTTCCTAGTCAGGCTGTGGGTGGTTCTATGGCAGCGATTAGCATATCAGCTCTGTATTCCCAGCTCTTCTAATTGCACTGCCATGATAGCAGGAGATGTTATCCATAGTGCAGAGAGCTTCAGAGCTCAAAGTAAACGCTTAAAATTAATCGCCTTTGTTTGTTAGAGATAACACACTCTGTTCTCAAGCTTCTGTTCATCCTGATGATGTCACTCCTTGCTCTCTGCCTAATCAGGAAGGGATAGCTGGATGGTAACCAGAGAAACCTGTGTGCACTCAGCGCAGATAAAATCTCTCTTATCTCCTCAACAAAGCAAAATATTTAGAAAAAAGTCTTAATCCCCTTTGTTTGTTAGAGGGAACACACTCGGTTCTCAAACTGCCATTCATCCTGATGACATCACTCCCTGCTCTCTGTCTAATCAGGAAGGGAGACCAGGACGGTAACCAGAGAAACCTGTGTGCACTCAGCGCAGATAAAATCTCTTTTATCTCCTCAACAAAGCAAAATAAACAAAGCAGAATATTTAGAAAAAAGTCTTAATCTCCTTTGTTTGTTAGAGATAACACACTCTGTTCTCAAGCGCAGATAAAATCTCTCTTATCTCCTCAACAAAGCAAAATAAACAAAGCACAATATTTAGAAAAAAGTCTTAATCTCCTTTGTTAGAGATAACACACTCTATTCTCACGCTGCTGTCCATCCTGATGACGTCACTCTCTGCTCTTTGTCTAATCAGGAGGGAAGAACAGGACAGTAACCAGAGAAACCTGTGTACACTCAGCGCAGATAAAATCTCTCTTATCTCCTCAACAAAGAAAAAATAAAAATAAATCAAAATATTTGGAAAAAAGTCTTACTCTCCTTTGTTTGTTAGAGATAGCACACTCTGCTCTCAAGCTGCCGTCCATCCTGATGATGTCCCTCCTTGCTCTCTGTCTAATCAGGAAGGGAGAGTAGGACGTTAACCTGAGAAACCTGTGTGAACAGATAACTGTGTGACAGATAAAATCTCTCTTATTTCCTCAAAAAAGCAAAATATTTAGAAAAAGTCTTAATCTCCATTGTTTGTTAGAAATAACACACTCTGTACTCAAGCTGCCGTCCATCCTGATGACGTCACTCCTTACTCGCTGTCTAAACAGGAAGGGAGATATGGATGGTAACCAGAGAAACCTGCACTCAGCACAGATAAAATCTCTCTTATCTCCTCATCAAAGCAAAATAAACACAGCAAAATATTTAGAAAAAGTCTTAATCTCCTATGTTTGTTAGAGATAACAAACTCTGTTCTCAAGCGCAGATAAAATCTCTCTTATCTCCTCAACAAAGCAAAATAAACAAAGCAAAATATTTAGAAAAAAGTCTTAATCTCCTTTGTTTGTTAGAGATAACACACTCTGTTCTCTAGCTGCCGTCCTGATGACGTCACTCCCTGCTCTCTGTCTAATCAGGAAGGGAGAGCAGGACAGTAACCAGAGAAACCTGTGTGCACTCAGCGCAGATAAAATCTCTCTTATTTCCTCAACAAAGCAAAGTAAACAAAGCAAAATATTTAGAAAGAGTCTTCATTTACTGTTCCTTACATATTGCAAGGCAGTCATTGAAGTGAGACAACCCCTTTAAGACGTTAACAGGAAGACTTTCGACAATTTGTCTTCGTGTGTAGCTGTTTTGTTGACCTCTATGGTATATGAGAGGACATAGCAACCCCAGTAGGACGCCCGATCCAGGAACTGGAAGGGGGGGATATACTCCGTGGCAGAGGGGTGCAGCAAGAATGATAGACATTTTGCAGTCTCTATACTATAATAATGCTTTAAAATATTCCGTCTTAATTTCACGAATGTGAAGGTTGTAGATTAAATTTGCATATCTTATGCCCCAGCTAATCATTTTCAGAGCAGGATTTACCGCTTTCCGAAAACAGTGCACATACTACTAATGCGCATATTTATGTACATCACATATCATTTATCTTTCATTACAAATAGGAGACTAATTGCCGATGCTCAATGCTAGGTCAAGAATATTCATAATTGAAGAGAGATCCCACTTCTAATGATCTCCACTTGAAATAAAGTGTCATTTTATGTTAGGGAAGGAGACGGCGCTATCTTGACTTTCCTTCACAAGCAGATAAGATTTCACAACCTCTGTTCATGGTGATTGATCTAAACTGGCAAAACCCAAGTACAAACAGATGATTATTTTTCTGTAGCTCGCACGGATCCGATGACTTCTCTTAGCGCTACTGAGAAAGTAATGGAGAATTCTGCCTCAACGAGACAAGCTAGATTAAAATGTTCCATCCTAAAATAAAATATACAGCCTCATGGACTGGATGGATCACCCTTTTCTGCAGGAAATCTGGTGTCCCGGAAATTACTTGGGCCCTATCACACGTTCTTGTACCTCCACCTAAATTTTGCATGAAGCTTCTTAAAGGGTAACGATGTCCACTCCTCCAGGGGTTCACTCAGGAAGTCGTTACTCTGGTTAACAATCTAAAGAGTAGACTCAGGAAATGTCCATCTGTGGTGATAGAGGTTTCCACTTAATAGAGAGACCTTCTTGACCAATATCTAAGTGCAGCCCACTTTGTTGCTGGTTCACAACAATTTTTATACCCAGGCTCGGACTAGCCCAGAGGGAGGCAATGGACCTCTTAGAATTGGAGCTGCTCTCAAGGTAGAAAAGTAGAGAATGAAAAACAGAAAGCAAGTGTGGTATGTGCAGTCATGTAAAGTAGCTGTAGAATGGACCCAAGAATTAACTCCACTGGTGGGCCTCAGAATCAACTCCACTAGTGGACACCAAGAATCAACTTCACTGGTGGGCCCCAAGAATCAACTCACTGGTGGGCTCCAAGAATCAACTCCACTGGTGAGTCCCAAGAATCAACTCACTGTTGGCCCCAAGAATCAACTCCACTGGTGAAGAATCAACTCCACTGGTGAGTCCCAAGACTTAACTCCACTGGTGGCCCCAAGAATCAACTCCACTGGTGGGCCCCAATAATTATCTCCACTGATGGGCCGCACGAATCAAGTTCACTGGTGGGGTCCAGAATCAACTCCACTGCTGGGTCCCAAAAATCATCTCCACTGCTGGTCCCCAAGAATTATCTCCACTGGTGGGCCCCAAGAATCAACTCCACTGATGAGCTTCAAGAACCAACTCCACTGGTGGCCCCAATAATCATCTCCACTGATGGGCCCCAAGAATCAACTCCACTGGTGGGGTCCAGAATCAACTCCACTGGTGGCCCCAAGAATCAACTCCACTGGTGGGCCCCAATAATCATCTCCACTGAAGGGCCCCAATAATCAACTCCACTGAAGAGCCCCAAGAACAATTCCACGATGGACCCCAATCAATAACTCCACTGGTGAGTCCCAAGAATTAACTCCACTGGTGAGTCCCAAGAATCAACTCCACTGGTGGGCCCCAAGAATCAACTCCACTGGTGGCCCCAAGAATCAACTCCACTGGTGGGCCCCAATAATCATCTCCACTGATGGGCCCCAAGAATCAAGTCCACTGGTGGGGTCCAGAATCAACTCCACTGCTGGGTCCCAAGAATCATCTCCACTGCTGGTCCCCGAGAATTATCTCCACTGGTGGGCCCCAAGAATCAAGTCCACTGATGAGCTTAAAGAACCAACTCCACTGGCGGCCCCAATAATCATCTCCACTGATGGGCCCCAAGAATCAACTCCACTGGTGGGGTCCAGAATCAACTCCACTGCTGAGCCCCAAGAATCAACCCCACTGGTGGGCCCCAAAAATCAACTCTACTAGTGGGCCCCAAGCATCAACTATACTGGTGAGTCCCAGGAATCAACTCTACTGGTGGGCCCCATTCACCCCACTCCAACACTGTACATACCCTTTTACTTGATTGCCCTGGAAGACAATAGTGTGACCCCCAGGATGTTTCTTAACCTTTAATTGCATGCATTGCAAGACCATGTGCAATTGAAGTTGTCATTACCCATTGGGAACCCAGGTAAGACCAGGTCTTCCAGGTAAGTTGAGAATATCATCTCTGAGGTGGTGATGATGCTCTAGATTAGATTTTTAACTTTATTTCTTTTTTCAAAGTAGTAAAATGTTATGAAAACTGTAGAAATTTGGTATCGCCAGAATCATACCGACCTATAGAATACAGGTATTATGTCATGTATGCCAAACAGGGGACTCCAGAAAAACAAAACCCACAAAATGCCGCAATATTGTGTTTTTTATGTTCCACCCCACAAGAAATTTTTGGGAGGTTTACTAGTACATTCTATGGTATGGTCAATGGTACCATTAAAAATTATTTTTGCACTGCAAGTAAAACAGTCCCACATATCTCTATTTAGATGGTAAAAAAATGGTTCTAGAAGTCAGGGAGGAAAAAACAAAAACCCCCAAAAATCTGAAAACAGCTCCATCCTGAAAGGATTAAGAATATATGGGCCACAACTCAATACCAAGGCTCTGGGATGGAGAAGGACGGGCAAGTACCGCATTTGGCTAATTGCCAGTCTTATTCCCTTTACATGGAGATGAGGGGAACATGTTTTAAAATCCTTCTCACTGCTTGGTTTTGAAGAGGGGGAACAGAAGGGAACACGATGCCCCTGTTTAAGTGATTAGTGGGTCTACCAGTGATTAAACATTTGTTACCTATCCTGACATAATCCTAATGTAAATTGTGGGAACACTCATGTAAGGGATGATGTGTGGTGGATCCAGAAACTGGAAGGGTTTCTCAGGATCACAATATCTTAGAGCCATCAATATCAGATTGGTGAGGAACCAGCTCTACGCTCTCCGGCCAATCAGCGGATTAAAGAGGCCATGAGGCGCGAGCGAGCACTGAGCCACTACTAGGAATATGCAGCACTTCATGGCTCCTTATACCTATTGCCATGTTCTTAGCAGTGGGCAGTGCGGGGCATTGTAGTCTTCTTCCATTCAAACAGTTGCTTGGCCATGGCGCCGAGACTTGGACCCATCTGATATTTATGGCCTATCCTCAGGATAAACCATCAGAACTGTGATCTCGAAAGACTCCTCTGTGCTCACTGGACCAGGTCACAACCGTACAAATCCAAATACAATGTTCTTTCCCTGGAAATATGAATCTTACAACATTATTACTACCATGTCTTTTAATGGCTACTATTAGGAGCAGAGAAGACTGATAGGGTCCTACTGTTTCAATGTCATCATTGCAATTAAAGGCTATTAATTTTATGGAAAGGAAATAAGAGCTAATAAGAAACAAAGGTCAAGGATCTCAAGACATGGACCCCGACCAATGAAAATCATCAGAGGTTGTAGCCTGGTGGCCCAGTAGTCAGCACAGTGTAACATGGTGACTCAGTGGTTAGCAGAAATCACCATGGCGCCTCAGTGGCTAGCAAAATGCAGCACTGTGGCTCAGTGGTTAGCACAGTATGGATGGTGGCTCAGTGGTTAGCACAGTACAGCACGGTGGCTCAGTAGTTAGCACAATGCAGCATGGTGGCTAAGTGGTTATCACAGTGTAGCATGGTGGCTAAGTGGTTATCACAGTGTAGCATGGTGGCTCAGTGGTTGGCACAATGCAGCACGATGGCTCAGTGGTTATCACATCATAGCACGGTGGCTCAATGGTTAGCACAACACAGCATGGTGGCTCAGTGGTTATCACAATACAACATGGTGGCTCAGTGGTTAGCACAGTTTAACATGGTGACTCAGTGGTTAGCACAGTGCAGCATGGTGGCTCAATGTTTAGTGCAGTGAAGCATGATGACTCAGTGGCTAGCACAATGTAGTAAGGTGGCTCAGTGGTTATCACAGTGTAGCAAGGTGGCTCAGGGGTTGGCACAATGCAACATGCTGACTCAGTGGTTAACACAGTATAGCCCATGGTTATCACAATGCAGCATGCTGACTCAGTGGTTAGCATAGTATAGCATGGTGGCTTAGTGGTTATCACAAGGGGAGGGGCATGGTTGC
>JAODAL010059726.1:0-21310 GCA_025379985.1 Phyllomedusa bahiana
AGCCTCTCCGGAGCTGCTCCAGAAGTCGATCAACCGCCGCCCTTATACACACTCGCGCGCCGCACAGCAGAGGCTCCACACTTTTTCACTGCCTCTGCCTGAGTGGTGACCGCGCAGCGTGGAAGTTATATATAGCTCCGCCCCTTCAACCACCGCGCGCCGCGCCCACCTCGTCCTGCCTCCCCATACACCTGCAGGAGTCGGCGCGCCAGGTCATGTGGGGCCTCCCTCCAGGGCTGCGCCCCCATGTCCGGCCCCGTTCTGGAGAGTTAGGCACAGGGTCAAAACTGTCATGTTTTCTCATTGTACAATCTGCTGAAGTCAGTAGGTGTGGAGACAGAAAAATGCTACGGCCCCTAATTCTGAGTCATTCTTTACAGCCCGTGAATCGACCCAGGGGCTGTACAGAATGTAAATGAGCTCTCAGCTAGTGAATTGCAAGGAGGAGGAATCAGGAGGGATTAGACCCACACTGGATATCAGTGTAAATAAAAACACAAGATAAGGGACACTGTGAGAACAAGGCAGCTTTGCTAATGACATCCAATTGCAAAGTTGCTTGTTTTCACTGTCCCCTTATTCTGAAGACCATTTAATGAAACGATAACACCCCTTTAAAGCACGACTGCAAAATAATGGTGGCCACACAAAATACTGACACTTTGGGTAAAATTTGTACATTTTCACTTAGGGGTGTACTCACTTATGCCAATGTTTAAGATGTTGATGACTACGTGTTGAGTTATTCTGAGGGCATGCCAAATCTACACAGATATATATATTATATATATATATATATTATATATTATATATATTATATATATATATATATATATAATATATATATATATATATATATACTATATAATATATATGAGACATGTCAATTATTATTTATTATGTTATGTAAGTAATGAAAAGCATGGGAAGAACCCAGAGTGATTGATTATTCTTTTGGATATAAAGCTGAGTGTAAAATGTGGTGGTGTAAAAAAAAAAAAAAAAAAAAACCAAAATGAACACTGAGCATCCATTACAGATTTTGGCATTTGCAGCCTTTTTTTTCCCAGAAAACTAATGAGCTGCTGCTATGTTACTTTTCCCGTCTAGAAAAGTTTGGAAAGAGAAATAACATCATCATCATTTCAATTGCATATGTTTTGGTCATTTCTAAGTTAACACTTTGAGCAATTTTTGAAGTTTTAGCCTTTGTTTTACTGGCATTAAGGTTTGTTACCTGTTTTCACAGCTTGGAGATCTAGATTCAATACTTGGAGAGCTAGAATGTTGGTAACGATGATGGTGGGATTTTCGTGGCCTACCACGTGAGCTATAAGAACGGTAGAATACAATGATGTTAGTTTCTGTTACAATTTTTCAAAATACATTTATTACTATTTGTACAAACTATGTTCTAATGAGTAGCTATTCACAGAAGACTTAGTAGTACTTTTTTCCAAAATTCATTCATAATAGTACAATGCCATGTTTTAATGCGTAAAACTAGTCACAGAAGACTCAATTTATAGCACTATGGAGATATCCTGAACAAACTAGTTTCAGACTGTAAGATTTCAGATATGATGTGCTTTTATGATAGAATATAGATTATGGCATACAAAATGTTTTGCCTCTATTGTTTATATATTTACCATAGGATTTCTTCTGTTGCAAGCTGCTCCAAAATCCCCCATTAAAAAACAAAAAATACATACATGTGCTTCTGCCCATGGTTTCTTAGTTGAAGGAAGAAAACCAAGAAAATGTTCCTAGAATTCTTTCTAGACAATTGCATAGCTGTATTGTGTGCCACAACTAATCTACATCCAGTTTTACTTGGGCAAATTAAACTATTTTGAGAAAGATGTCAGAAATAGAATTTTCTGTAGTTTCAAAATGGCATCATGCTCTGAAAACTACGAGAATTCTATAAAATATGAAAAGTTGCTATTGCACCCAAGAGATATAACAAAAAAGCAGTGGCCTGAATATCAGGGGATTGTTTGGGGCCCTGTTACCAATGCTGCATTACGGTCTAGGTGCTGTTCGGGTAATAAGCTCCAGGTAACCAGACGAAACCATGAATCCTGATGTGACACAATGCCAGCTGACTACTTAGCTTACTGTATTGTTCTCATATTAGGCTGTACTCATTAAGCAAATTTAAAAGAACTTGTTACTTCGGTCGCGGTCACTAAATCACCTTCATGTCATTATGCATCTGGGATTTAGCATCTCAAATATGCCTATGTGCAATCTGTCTGGACCTCCTTTCTTATGTTTTATAATCTTTTCTTTAGCAGAGATGAGTACAGGACTCAATCTCGGTGGCAGCTACAGGAACATTTCGCATTGCTGTAGATAGAATGGTGCGCAACCCTTTGGGGGGATGTGGGTCCTTAGTGGAAAGGCCATCAGGCTCAAAAATCCATTATGTAAAAGTCCAGGGCACATTTGAGAAATTTTTGCAAACTTGTTTTTTACTCAAATCATACAAAGTCATCATGTGTTTCAGCTTTTTTTTATACAGAAATAACAACAAAGAAAAAAGGATAATCCCACGGTCCATTTAAAAAAATGGGCCTTCACCAATGGATTTAAAGTAGGGGGGGGTAAGATACCTAAGTCCTTCTCAATGGGGCAGAAGACAATACTTTCATTCATTCACTACTTGTGAGCAAAAGGAGGGGTGTACTGTTCTTGATTTCTTGCTGAAATGCAAATGTTGTTTGGGACGCAAAAACCCAGTTGTGAAGATAAGCTTTTGGGCTTAATGCATCAATTAAGTGACGGGATCCCTTTAAAGCAGACGGGAAATCTTTTATCTTTGACCATGCATATTTGCCTAGTTAGGTAACTTAAAAAAAAACAGTACAGTTTTATTTGGTGGGGCTAAAGAGAAAATCATTGGGGTAGAATAAGTAAATTTTTAAAAGGACCTGCCAGGTTAAATTAAATGAGATTTCCCATAAAAGTATTTTTCACTATATATGTAATACACATACAGAATATGTAACGCCCCAGGGTAGTGGATCCTTGGGCCCCCAAAAGGGGTGGTCAGCCCTGCCAGGGGTGGAGTCAAAGTGGGCCCCGGTATTCCCATGCCCCCGAAAAAGCGGATGGATTTGCGCAGGGGAATTCCCCCAAGTCGCTACCCCGCCACGGTAGCTTGCGGAGGCAGCCAAGGTGCAGCAGGACCGGAGGCACCTGCGGCCAACATGGGGCTTGCGTACGTTTTGAAAACCGTATAAAATGGACAGTTTGTTCAATCTTTGTTTAATAAAAGTAAAACGGTCCAGTTTATAAAAAATGATTTTTGTAACACAAAAAATAGCTGTATGAACAGGGGATTATCTTTTTTTTTTCTAAAACAATTTTATGAAAAAAATTGGATTGACAAAATGAAAAATTTTATGTTTTGTGCCTTACAAGACAACAAAAATCTTTCTTATCTTTAAACCCAATTTATCGTTTAATTTATGGGTATCACCAAACTTTAGGTTACAATACAGGCTTTTTAATTTTATAAGGGTGAAATTTCTTGTTAGCTTTTGCTGAATGTGCTATACTGGGGAGAAAAAAATCTTAAGTGGTTACTTAATGGAAAAGTTCCGCTCAAAGGGAAAAACTTTATATATACAAAATTTGCAAAAAGTATTCGGCCCCCTTGATCTTTTAAACCCTTTTGCAACTTTCGGCTTCAAACATAAAGATATAAATTTAAATTTTTTTTATGAAGAATCAACAACAAGTGGGACAAATTGTGAAGTAGAACGAAATTTTTTGGATATTTTAAACTTTTGTAAAAAAATAAAAAATGAAAAGTGTGGTGTGCAATATTTTTTCCCGGGGCCCCTTTTACTTTTTTCGTAGGAAATGAAGGGGAGGGATTGACCCACACGGGGATATCAGTGTAAATAAAAAACAAGAAAAGGGACACTGTGAGAAAAGGCAGCTTTGAAAATACACCCAAATTGCAAAGTTGTTGTTTTCACTGTCCCCTTTTTTGAACCCCTTTAATTAAACGATAACACCCCTTTAAGCTTGAGCCAGTTGTAGCACAAAGGATTCCTGGTTAATTGTACTCGTTCGGTTTTCCTATAAATAACTATTTCTCATAGTTTTTATACATTTTATTGTTCTTTCCTATTTTAAAATGACAGGAAACCTCATACATTCTGTCTATGGTACTGATACTGGAATCTGCCACTTGAGAACAGACTTTTATTCAAGGAGAAGTTGTTTCCGGATGACACATTACATTTCTGGGAAGAAAAATGAGAATTAACATGGATGTGCAATTAGGTCTCTTTTCACTGTTATGTTAGACTGTATGTTATTTTTATTATTGACATCAGTTCCATTAATATCTCCTAAAAAATTGAACTATGCAGACAATGATTAAGACTTTTTAGGTTATATGCTGTTGTTCTCTTTATGTCAGAAAAACCCAGCTTTTTATCAGCTATGCACCTAAGGTATAACAGATATTCTAGGAATGCAGTGAGTACCATTTGAGTAGAGCAATATAGCCTGAAGGATAATCAGTAAACCTAGTCTTGTCTGTCATTGTATGCACTCTGTGAGTCACAAAAATGTATTCATATCTTGAAAACCAGGTGTGTTTTCCTGGTGATTGTTTTCAATGAACACCAGAAACTCTAAGACAAGGCCAGGCAAATCCTAAAGGTCATTGCAAATTTATAAAAAAAACAAGTCTTGATCAGGGCCCCGACTGCCCTAGGCAAACCCCCGGGATTTGCCCCGGGGGGCGTTTGGGGTCCGGGGGGAGCAGGGCCCGGCTCGGATCGCCCCCCCGAGGGGGACCAGTGTTTCCCCCGGCGGGCCCGGTCCCCCGGGGGTTCTGTGGCCGGGAACAGGGGGGCCCAAAAGGTGGGATCAGGCCCCCCCCCCGCCAGACGGCTGAGGCCGGGTCACCGCCCCGCATGCGCCATCCGGCCGCCGCCTGCACCGCACGGTGAAGCAGCAGCCCGGGGTGAAAGCTGGGATTATGATCCCGTCTGTCAGCTCCCCGGAGGCCCCCGGGGAGGCTCGCGATGTAATGCGTCTCGCGAGCCCCTGCGGCCCGCACCTGCTGCCGGGGGCCTCCGGGGGAAGAGGACGAAAAGGGAAAAAGCAGAAACTTCGGTAAGTTTTTTTTTTTTTTTTTTTTTTTTTAAATACCCCCCTGTCTAGCTATATACCCCCTGTTGCCCATTACTTCCCTGTCTGCCTTTTACTGCCCTGTCAGCTATAACTAGCCCCCGCTAGCTATATACCAGCCTGTTTCCCATTTACGCCCCCTTAGCTAATAATGTCCTGTCTAACTTTTACCCGCCCCTTCTGTATTAAATGCCTATCTAGCTATTACCAGCCCCCGTCTAGCTAATACGCCCCTGTCGCCTTTATTTGCCCTGCAGCTAAATACTGCCCTGTTAGCTATATACTGTCCTGTCTAGTTTAATAACGTCCTGTCTAACTATATACCAGCCGTCTAGTATATACCGCCCTTTTAGCTATATTCGGCCCCGTTAGCTATAACCCCCAGCCGCCCCGTTTTTTTTTTAAACCCCCAAAAAAAAAAAAAACCCCCCCCAAAACAAAAAAAAAAACCCCCCCCCCCCCACCCCCCCCCCCCCCCCCCCCCCCCCCCCAAAAACCCAAAAAACCCGTTTAAATATCTGCCCCCCCCCCCCCAGCCCAAACCCCCGGCCCCGTTTAAAAACAGCCCCGCTCCAACGCCCCAGCCTTAACGCCCCCCCGCCAAACCCCCCCGCGCCTTTTCCCCCCACGGCCCCCCGCCGCCCCACCCAAATTTTCCAGCCCCCTACCAAACCCCGGCCCCAAACCAACCAGCCCCCGCGCCCCAAAACCAGCCCGGCCGCCAACCCCCCCCGTTGACCCCCCCCCCGTCTGCCTATTTTCAGCCCGTCCTGGGTAAACAATACCAGCCCCGTTGCCTTTTTACGCCCGTCTGCCTAAAAACGCCCCCTACCCATTTACCAGCCTGTCTGCCTATATACCTGCCCTGCTGCCCATAACCTGCCCCGTCTACCTATTTACCCGCCCTGTTAACCCATTTACCGCTCCTGTCTCTATATACCCGCCCTGTTTCCTATAAGTGGCCCGTCTATATATAGCCCTGCCTGGGTACTACTACCCTGCCTCCCAATACTGGCCCCCAGTGGGTAATTACTCCCGGCATTACCCGGCTAATTATGGCCCCAGCTAATTACTGGGCCCACCTGACGATTAGGGGGGGAGCCCTAGCTACCTGGCTGATTAGGGGGGGGTCCAGCTACCTGGCGGTTATGGGGGGGGGGCCCCGCTACCTGGCTAGTTACTGGGGGCACCCTACTATGGTAGTTTGGGGGGAGCCCCACTACTGGTAGTTTTGGGGGCGCCCTTGCTCCCTGGTAGTTCAGGGGTAGGCCCTTTACCTACCTAATGGGGGTCTCGATTTACATGCCCTTATCGACATTTTTAATTTCTAATTTTTTAGGGGCTAATACGCTGTTTGGAAATTTATAGGGAAAATTGGTAAAGGGAGTCTAAAATGTATTTGTGGGAAATTTTACAGGGGCGGTAGTGACCCCTAGAAGAAACACGCAGGCTGTATGGACAGGAAAGAAAAGGGAAAAGAATGACTCATCAGGAAGACAAAACTGGAGGTTTTTTGGACCAAAAGGGGGAAAAAAGAGAAGAAGACATCTCCCCTTAGAGAGGAGTTCCTGTGAGTCCCTGTGTCAGGGTATTTTTTTTCTGGTTTGAATCAGTGCTTAACAGTGAGGTGACCTGACTACTGATGTCAGTATTTGGGGGGGGTTGTAGGTTATTTGGGCTTAGTGTGTCAGTGTGGTGTCCCCGGGTTGTAAAGCAAGCACACACCTGATCTGTGAGAGGGGTTTCTCTGCACCACTATTTCTTTCTTTCTTGTGTTTAGGGGGCTTTCACTCGGAGCGGTTTTGGTGCATTTTTGATGCGTTGTTTTGTGCAGAAATGTACAGCATTAACTGCTCTGTCTTTCTGCACAAAACCGCACCAAAAACACATAAAAAACGGACCAAAAACACATAAAAAATGCATCAAAAACGCTCCGTGTGAAAGCAGCTTTATGGTGTAGTTTATTTTAGAAAGTGACGAGGTGCGAGAACAAGGGACATTTTGTAAGCGGATATTGTATGTGGGCTGCTGGGGGCTTAGTGCCAGGGCTGATTTTTATTCCAAGTCCGGCCCTGCTTGTGACATGAAAAACTTTGGGACTAGTTCCCCCTTAGGCTATGTTCACAGCGCTTAAATTGGGGCGCATTTCGCCGTGTATTTCGCCACGTACTGTGCTCAATACGTGGCAAAATACGTCCCAGTAATTATGGTAATCCACAGTTCTCATAGAGAACTCATAGAATACTTCTAAGGCTAAGTTCACACGGCATAATTGCGTTGCGTAATTACGGCCCACAATTACGCCGTGTGTTCGGGAGCTTACGCCAATCGCGCCGCCGGCCCCATAGACATGCACGACTCACGGTGCGTTAACGTGGTGTATAATTGTCTTATAAAACAGAGATGGGAACAGCACACAAAATTCCACAATCACTGAATAGTGATAAATGCAAAGTCCGTCTTAAGCCCACAACTCACCAAGGGTCAACTCCAGAAAAAATGGAGAAGGCCATGTATTGACGGGCCGAAACGTTGCTATGGTGTTTTTCACTTTGGAATAAAGTTCACTCCTGCTTTTAAGATGCTGTCGTCCAAAACCATTTTTTCGGGAATAATTGACATGTCACTTATCTCCCTGCTCGCACAATGCGACACGCAGGGATATAAGTGACATGTCAATTATTCAATTATTCACGGCGTTTACGCGCCGTGAGTAATGCATGTCTATGGGGCCGGTGGCACGATCGGCGCAAGCTCCCGAACACACGCCGTAAGTATGCCCCGCAATTATACTGTGTGAACTTAGCCTTAGAAGTAGCAGAGTATTCTCACACATATCTAGAAGCCCAAAAATTTACACTTGCACAAATTTTCCAGACTTTGGTCACACTGATATTTAGATTTGGTGTGAAAATTATTATTACACGATTTACTAAAAAGAGTTTTTTTCGCCATGCAGTTTCACAGAGCCACAACCAGCTTTAGAATCACACATCCCGTTCAAGCTGTCGGCAGATCTATAGCAGTTATTGACACATCAGCTCTGCTGTTCCTAGATACTCCAGCTATATTTTATAAATGTCTTGCACTCATGTCAGTGTATTACACAGGCTGCAAAGCTCTAAGGAGTGTTTACTTAGCTGAATGAGAAGTTGAGATGTGGGGAGCTACAGTTCATTGAGGGAACCATGAAGGCCAACATGTACTGTGACAGAGCATGATCCCCTCCCTTCGGAAACTGGGCCACAGGGCAGTATTCCAGCATAACAACCCCAAACACACCTCCAAGATGACCCATGCCTTGCTGAAGAAACTGAGGGTAAAGGTGCTGGACTGGCCAAGCATGTCTCCAGACCTAAACCCTATGGAGCATCTGTGGGGACCCTCAAACGGAAGGTGGAGGAGTGAAAGGTCTCTAACATCCACCAGCTCCATGATGTCATCATGAAGGAGTGTAAGAGGATTCCAGTGATATTTAGGGATATGCCCTATGAATGATATGTTGTATGTTACTAACTTTGTATTAGTTTTGCATACTGTGATTAATATGAATGGAAGAATAAAGTTTTCTTAAATTGCCTCAAGAAAATTTGTGTGTGCTGTTGGATATATGGACTGAGGATTCCAATAGCAACCTGTGAAGCTCTAGTGAACTCCATACCCAAGAGAGTTAAGGCAGTGCTGGAAAATAATGGCGACCACACACAATATTGACACTTTGGATACAATTTGTCCATATTCACTTAGGAGTATACTCCCTTTTGTTGCCAGTGGTTTAGACATTGATGGCTGTGTTGGGTTATTTTGAGGGTCCACCAAATTTACACTGTTATACAAGCTGTACACTGATTACCTTTCATTGTATTAAAGTCATATCATATCTTAATTGTTGTCCCATGGAATGATAAAATATTTACAAAAATGTGAGATACTTTTGTGAGACTTTACTGTGTTTACCATTATATGGTCACTGCATGGTGCTTATATACAGTGTGCAGAGCCTGTGTACACTGGTATATACCTCTACATGGGCACTGTATGGAGGTAATACACAGTCTGCAGAGCACCTGTGTACAGCTGGTATCTACCACTATAAGGTCACTGTATGACAGTGATATTGGTCTTTGTATATTGATCTTTATTTAGTTATAGTATAGGGGTATTATTCAGTCACTATGTGGTGGTTATTTGTGATTGTGTTCTGGTGGTATAATCAGGACCTTATGTTGTAGTGTTGTTGGTAATGTTGGTCTTGGTATAGTGGGATTTGTTTGGTAGCAGTATTATGGTGATATGTATGGGGAGGTATTTGCTCATTGTGCTATCTAGTAACTGCATAACTATTATTAATAGGTACTGGTAAATGTTCGTAGTCGGGGGAAGGACTGGCAGGAGGATGGGCCACATCCAAAAGCTGCTATGGGGCCCAGCCTTATAAATTTACGCCCCTGATGGCTATCTTTACCACTATAGAGGCAGTTCATAAAAATCAATTCCCAATAGGAAGCAATAAAAGCCCCACTGCTACATAGGAGAACTTATACAGGTGTAGAATACTGATAAACAATTGCTCACACACGTACTATCCATTAGGAGGAAATTGCTCAGTACAAAACGGCACATAATCAAGAAAAACCACAGTAACACACAGGGAAGATTGCTCAAGTGCAGAAATATTAACAACTACTCACACACCTACTATCCATGAGGGGGGGTCATTGCTAGTATTACAATTGCTCATAGATATGACTGCTGTAGGATGCCAGTTATGCGGTTACATGTGGTGGACCTTGCTGGCTTACAGCCTACAGGTAACATCCATACTGTTCGATTGAAAAGGTTGCCAAGCATACTACAATTGCCAAATGCAAAATACTGACACCCCATGCTCGAAAGTATAACAGGGCCAGACTATACCACACACAACCGACTGGCACCCTATGTAAGACTTATCTATGTGTTATTGTAATTGTAGCAATCACCCCCCTCATAGACAGTAGGCATGTGAATGGTTGTTTGAACTTGAGCAATCTCCCCTGTATGGTACTGCGACTCTTCTGAACACCGATCTGAACTGTGTTGTATCTAATACATAGCTATGTACTAAGCAATCTCTCCCTCATGAATAGGGTGTGAATGATTTATCATCCGTATCCTGCACTTCCCAGCTTCTCCCATGTAGCACCAGGGTTTTTATTGCCTCCCACTAGGAATGGATTTTTGACCTGTCTCTATAGCAGTAAGTCTGGCATTTTTATATAATACATTCAACTTTAGTTAACAGCATTCTGGCCTTTTATCCATGTATCTAACATGCCGACTATTGATTATATGTATTGTGAATTACACATATAAAATTATAGTCTTCATAAGTCACTTTATATCTGGATTGAGTTTAGATAGCACATAAAAAGTTGATTTAATCTCCAGTGAGTACAGAAGTAATGGAGGGCGGATTTTCTGATGTTAATTACTGAACATTGTTCTGTATTCCCGCAGGCTAAGTTTCTGACATGTTTTTTGAGTACAGAAAAGAAGCAGAGAAATGTTTCAAGTGACAGAATCTGCTTAACAATGGGTTTTAATTGGTAGCAGATATTAACTATGAGACAGTTTCTCAACACAGCTATTTATTTGTGCCCACTTCTATGAATGCTTATTTATTATTGCACCCATAAATTTGTTCAACTGAATCATTTTGCTTCTATTGTGCAATTCATGGCTTGTACTCGTGCTATAATTCCTATCCTGCCTGGAAAGACAGAGGAACTAAACTGAATGATCTGCATTTTCACAGCTAATAAAACAGTGAAGTGAACACATTTGCAAAAAACATTTGTTTCAACTATTTTCTAGAAATTCATTACGTTTACTATGTGTTGCTGGGAAAGAATACTCAACTGAGCAAACGTATAATTATTATTATATATTTTAGAGCGCCATTGATCCCAGGGCGTTGTACATTCAAGGGGGTTACATACATAACATAAGTCGAACAAGTACAATGGGGGCAATAGGTGACTAACAACAGGTACAGAGGGAGAGAGGGCCCTGCCCGTGAGGGCTTACAATCGGCAAGGAAGGGGGAAAGAGTGTGGGTGAAGCACAAGAGAAATCTTGGAGACATTTGTTCAACGGTTGTAATGATGAGCAGAGAGAGTATAAAGAGTTAGCCCAGCTGGCACACTTAAGGGGTTATCCATGTCCTAGAATAAAAGGATCAAGCTGCAGTGACCTCATTAAAAAAAAAAAACTTATACTTGCCTACCTCTATACCCTGGCTCCAATGCCAGCTCTTCCCTGTCTTCTGTTATTCTGTCACTTCCAAACTTGCATGTTATGTGTCTCTCATTTACATCACCATTAAGTGAACAGCTCCAATCAGTGACGCAAGTAGAAGCATGTGACCACTGCAGCTAATCAGTGGCTGCAGCAATGACGTATCAATTCGGAACCAGAAGACCTGGAAGAGCTGGCGCAGAAGTCAGGGACTAGAGGTACAGTAGGTAAGTATACATTTTTTTAGTTTTAATGAGGCCCCTGGAGCATAATCATTTTTGGGGGTATTTGTGGATTATAGCTTGAAATACTTGTCATGTGGACATAACCTAACTACGATTTCTACTGTTTCCAGAGACTGTTTGGTCTGCCATGCAGGCAATACCAGTTCTTTTAATTTTATGAGCACCGAGTAGGTTAATCAACCATCAAGGACGTGGATCATCATAAGGTGTTGATAGCCTCAACATCAGACAGGACTGAACGTACCAATATTAGCAAGTTACTATCTTAGTATACAGTTTGTTTTTTATTCATTAATCTCGTTTTATTGGTTATTTGTGACCTATTTTGGTGGCATATAGAGGTGTTTTTGTACAGAGTGGTTCACACTACAATTAACGAATGTATCCGAAATGCGTCATTGTGGAATAAATGTATGCTATGGTTTGTACCACAGTTTTTAACAGGTCTTAATAAATGTCAAGTATTATGACACATTGAGTGAATGTTGATGCTAAATTTTGCTTTTGGTATATAATCTACTGGAAAACCCCCAAACAAATCTATGGGTTGGAATGTGAAAAAATGCAATTGTGCCATTTTCCGGGAGTTTTGCTTTTATGTCGTAAACAAAAAGGAACAAACCCTGCAATTTTGACGTTGTTTTTGTCTATGGGTTTTGACATGCAGGATAAATAATGTATATTTTAATAGTGAAATTGAAAATAGGGGGGTGTTTTTAAATTTTTAAGGCTTTTACTTTATTATATTTTGACTTCTAGGGGGCACCATCTCTTGTACACTATCCTGCAATACAAAAAGTTAATACGGCTCTAATAGGAGTACTAAGATGAAGAGGGGAGGGAGGCAATCAGGGGCCACAAGAGAGCACCTTGGCATTTTGTAATCATTTACTGCTGCCGGGCTCTTGACTTTGACATCTGAGTGGTTAGATAACCAGGATCAGTATTATCTCCAATACCAGCCACTACCAATGGGTGTCAGCTGTAACCAACAATAACACAAAAAAAATCAGCTCACTCAATTGAATGATGCAAACCCACTGGAGGTGACACGGTATAGGAGGGAAGTTAAACCTTCTAGCATACGGCAATGTGAACAAAGAAACCAACTTCCAGTCCAGGAAGGCTGAATAAAAAACTTTTTTGTCACTTTATTGAAAAAATCCTTAAAAACCACTTCTTAGACACAACATGTTCTCAGGTAACACTCATATGAAATGCAGTGTCATACTAGTATGCTGATGCGTTTTGAACATCGTCCTTAGTCATAGCCTACTGACTGACTGAATCCCATCACCTTTTAAGATACCTGAGATGATCACATGTGCAGTTTCACACAATGAAATGTAAGATACAATGGAGCTCTTCTTAAGCAATGATCTATACACCCATATAAAATAACTGTTCATGAAATAAGCATGAAAGAGTGAAATTAATATTGACTGCTTGATATTAAGACCAGTAGGAACCCTAGTTTATAAATTAAAAATCCATCTGGATTCTCGGTTCAACAGCTTTTTATACAGGTCTCCTCCCCTTTTGGACTTCAGTACCTTCTCTAAACTGAAGAAAGAGAAGGCACTCGTATCACCAGAGTGAAACTCCAGGAAGTGATAAGAAACCAAAGAAGATTTAAAGGAGATCTGTCGCCAATTTTTTTCTTACTTATTAAATCAAGACCCTGATCCATATTCTTTTCTTCTTAGCCGTTTTATTTTCTGATTGTAGATTTCTCAATTCAGTTGTCTAGATTTGATTGTGGGGACAGCATTCTTGCCTGCACTGCTTTAACAGCAGTCAGAGAGATACTTTACAGCAGCTTCATGCACATAGGAGTCTGAAGACTGACTAAGTTCCATTGACTTCTATAGGAGAGTTTTCTAGTTACGCTCTGTAACCTGTGAAGAAGTCAGAGTGCAGGGAGGGGGAGAGAGTGAACTTTGACTATCCCCTATTGTGACTGGTGGATCCTGTGTTATCTATACACATTGGTGTCTCTTTTCAGTTTGACTCTGCTTGTGCTGATAATGAGTAGACTGCTAAAAATCTTTCTCTACAAAACAGGAAGTGTCAGACTATTATTAGGTCTAGTGGCCAAAGTGGAAACTGCAGGACTTAAGAATTCTTAAAAAATATTGAAAATGATGGAAAATTTAACAATAAGTCATTTTTTCATCCCTTTAAAGGCATGATTTCATCAGCTGTAACTAACATTCAGTAACCACCAGGTATGGAGTGGACTCAGTGAGTGAGCATGCTCCATACTTCTTAACTGACCTCATGACGTCACTGTATGTCAAATATCAATAAGAGATTAATTACCTCACCCTTGATAAGAATTTCACCTTGGTATTCCAAGTCTGAGTCAATGATTTATAAAACACATGCCGTTTTAAAAATGTATACATATATGAAAACAGCATGTCTTTTTACGGCATGTATTTTTGGTGCATTTTTAAACTGCATCTCAAGTACAAAAGTGTGTGAACACAGCCTAATACTTGAACTGTTATTACTTCAATGAACCCAATTCATACTACCAGGTGCAGGTTTATTTGCTTTAATAGGATCCCAGTCTTCCACTCTTAATTGCTAAGCAATCTGCCTGTTTTTCTGCTTGTATTTCTGGTAAGACTGAAAAATACCAGGATTAAAGATGAAAGCTGAGGTATTAAGAAGATATGTGGAAGTAGCAGGATATAAGAAGAAAATAACGATTATATTAAATTCAGTGTAGTTAAAACGCAATTATATGAACAAAAGTATACATCCAACATTATACCCACAATGATATCGCAACTTTTTATTGATTTGAGAAATTTAAAAAGAGGTTCTTATTAAGTTTCATGAATCACACAAAGCAATTTAATTCTCTATGCACGTCAGTACTGGTAGTATTCTTCATGTGAGCATTTTAGTTTTCAGGTGCAGATCTTAAAGAGACAAGGAAACCCAAATAGCATTTGTATCAATATCAGGATGCTTTTCATCCTTGTCTTTAACATGTGTGCTAGGAAGAATTATTTTGTCCCCTTCCCACATTCAGCAACCTCTCCTTGCTATTCTCTATGTAATATAGACCATGAAACTTAAAAGGGTGTTTCAATGAGTTCTATTAAGGGCTGCAGATTGGCTTATAGAGAGCTAAGGGTATGTTCACACGTCATGTTGAGTCCATGTGTACATACGCTTTCAGATGCGTGTTTGGATCCGTCTGTCGGACCCCAAATGGACCCAAACACATATCTAATAATGTGCAATGTGATTTACATTGCTTTTTATTAGAAACACGCATTGGCCTTCACATGAGTGATCGCCGTTTTGTGTCTCATTGCGTCTTTCGGATCCGTTCCAAGAAGGACACAGCAGGAGCCCTATTTTAAACTATAGGGTGCGATTCTGCAACATCCAACACACATCCAAACAAGCAGCTGCGTGTTGGATCTGTTTAGGATCTGATCGCCGCTGCATTTTTTGGATGCGTTTTTCGGATCCAAAATCGGATCCAAGAACGCTGTGTGAACGGCACCTAAGAGCAGACCATCTCAAAGAATGAGATTTTTATGATCATTCAGAATATAGCCAAGTGAGTTTGCTCATCAATTACTGACCTGAAAGATGATCCTTATAGCTTGTTGCTACAACCTGTAGTTCAGCTTCATCTTACTGGTCGAGCTTGCTCTGTTCTAGCACTAGGTGTTACAGGATGGTAAGCTTTTTGGGCCGCATGTATGAAATTGACGCATCATAATAGCATAGAATGCGCCTGATTTATGAACCCGCTTTACAGTGGGTCATAAAAACAGGCCATATTACCATAAGCGTCAATTTTGGGTCAGTAAACCCCTTTGAAAGTACATACCGTTTTCCAGCAGTAATGTGCCTGGGAATTGCCTAAGAAGCTAAAATCTTTGCTCCCCACGGTTTTTTAGTGCTTCCCCCCTACCCACCACCCCCTGAAAAATTTGGGATTACAAAATGCCACGGATGCTCTGTAATGCACCTGATACGGGCAAGCGGGAGGTATTACACTAATGTCAACAGGGCTACGTCTGATGTCAGGCTGAAAAGACACCAGACTTCTGCTGCAGCCCCGTTCATACATGCCACCCTTTGTGTATGAACCAGCAGAGAATGGAGGTACTGTAACTGGCACTAATGTGAGAGGCTAGGAAGTGAAGGGATGCAACATGAGATCCACACAAGATCAAATACCTACTTTTCAGAAGCCATTGGATTGCAGCAGGTGGAGAAAAACCTGAAAAAGAGGTCAGTGATGCATGAAGGGAATTATAGTCTGCTACCCACACAAGCTGCTGCTAAAGACAGGCCCAATCTTGCTGCAATTAGTAGTTACCGTTGTACTTTTAAGGCTAGGTACACACCACATTTATCATGTTTGTTTAGCGTGTATGCTTAAGTATACACTAAGGGCAACATGTCCAAAAATTGGCGTCACCGCAGCAGATTTTAGGCACATTTAATCAGTGTAAAGATACTTTAAAAAATCTGGCATCTGATATACTTTGCATAGTAAATTTAATGTGCTTAAAAAGGCACAATCGCGGCGCATAGCGAATCATTGGTACTGTATGTAATGTGCCTAAATAGCTACTACACTGTTTCCTCGAAAATAAGACATCCCCCGAAAAGAACACATAGTGAATATTTTTGATGCAATTCAGAGTGTGGCTGCTTATGCTGATGTTTGTGATGAAATCACTACAGTATATTAATACATATTGATGTTTTGTTCAACAATAAATGTAAATTCTTGTTCATGGAAAAATAAGAAATCCCCTAAAAATAAGTCATAACTCATCTCTAGGAGCAAAAATAAATGTATGGTGTTCACTGTGTTGGATACATTATTTATTAATAGATACCAATTATGTTTAATTTTGTTTCATTGTTTTTCTTTTATATTTGTAAAATGGGAAAAGGGGTTATCTTTATATTTGTAAAATACCTAAAAATATTTTTTACTTGAAATTTGTACTGTATACTGAAAAGCAGTACTGATAAATTTGCTTTTTCATAAGCACTTACCTATATATGATGGTGTAATACTATCATACAGTTACCAAATAATATAACTATACATGGAGCAAATAGTCAGAATCCGCTGTGTACAGAGCAGCCTCAGCTCATAAATGCATCCTTGCGCCCCCTTCCTGACAGTCATGAGTTAGCAACCTAGACGGTCTCCTACATTCTCCCACATGTCATCCCGGCACTGTATTAGGCCAGGTTCAGGGGCGTAACTACCGGGGGAGTTGCTACGGGGCCCCTGCGCTTAGGGGGGCCCCGGGGCAGGTGCTCCAGTGTCCTCTACCCCGGTAATGACGCTCCTGGGCCTGCTGACAGTGAACCTAACAGTTCACCGCGGCGGGCGGGGAGCTGCGGCGCCCGGCGCATACTCCCTCTGAAGGCCCGGGCCCTCCGGCCCGAGCGTTCAGAGGCAGCGCTCCGCTCTGCTCCTTCCCCTGCCGACGCTCTGTGGTCATGTGGGTGCAGCGCGGCGCATCGGGGGAGCGTGGACCGAGGTAAGTAGACTATGTCTTATTTTACCCACTCCCAGCCTGCCTGCCTATACAGCCGCCTATATGCCTGCCTATACAGCCCCCTATATGCCTGCCTATACAGCCCCCATATGCCTGCCTATACAGCCCCCATATGCCTGCCTATACAGCCCCCATATGCCTACCTATACAGCCCCCATATGCCTGCCTGTACAGCCCCCATATGCCTGCCTGTACAGCCCCCATATGCCTGCCTATACAGCCCCACATGCCTGCCTATACAGCCCCACATGCCTGCCGTATACCCCCACAAGCCTGCCTGTCTACTTAGATGGGGCCTGTTTAGCTACCTAAACCCTACCTATGTGGCCCCTATAGCCCACCTAACCCCTATCTACATGTATGGCTCCCTATAGCTACCTAAACCCTGCCTGCCTATATGGGCACTCTATTGGCTATCTAAACCTTGCCTATTTGGGGTCCCATATATCCTATCTAAACCCTGCCTGCCTAACTGTACCCCATATAGCCAGGGGGGCAGGTGCTGGAAAAGTCAGGATTCTAAGATATTTGTGTCTAAATCTGCAGGGACAAGTGGTCGGGAGAAGTCATCATGATGGAGGTCTGGACCGGATGCAGAACAAAAGAGAAAGTCAACGACTGGTCAGAGAAACGTCACCTATGAGTCACAAGATGTAATTACACTGTGATCACTTATATGTCTGCAGAGTCTGTGTACACTTACTATATGGTCACTGTATGGAGGAAATATACAGTCTGCAGAGCCTGTGTACACTGGTATATACCACTATATGGTCACTATATTATTATATATTATTATTATTAGACAGTATTGGTCTTTTTGTACTGATCAGTAATAGTGTAGGGGTATTCAGTCACTATTCAGGTCAGTCACTATGTGGTGGTTTGTGGTCATGTTCTGGCGGTATAATCAGGTCCTTATGTAATAGTGTTATTGGCAATGCTGGTCTTAGTATAGTGGGATTTGATTGGTAGCAGTATGATGGTGAGATGTATGGTGAGGAATTTACCGATTGTATTATCAACATTATCTAAAACCATCTCATGGTACATGATCGTGGTCAGGGAGGTGGGCAGGGGGGGGGGGGGGGGGCATCCAAAAGTTTGCTTTGGGACCCTGGCTTCTCTAGTTACGCCCCTGGCCAGGTTGATAACTTTTAACATGTTACCAAACCATAAATAAATCAGTAATACAATTGTGCTAATGCCCATCCATATTGTCTTAACAACAAAAACAGAAATTGGGACCCTCTGTGTAAACCACTGTTTTGTGCCATTATGATTTTGCTACTTATCTATTGAAATATTAGTCAAACATTTTATGAAAAGTGCACTGGAGTAAGATGCTGCAAATGTATTAATACTTTACACATCCAGTACATTTTCATTGTCTGTGAGCCTAAAAGAGAAATCTATGGCACCTAGATAGTAAATGTGTTGGGTCAGGTAGTACTACACCCCTTTTGCTAAGCTCCACCCCATTTGTTTTTAAGTGTTAAGCTTGGCATAAAACGGCTCAAAAGTAGCACATTTTTGAGCAACCGAATACTGGTGTAATTAACTTCATAGATTGCTCCCTTAGTCTTGGAGAGTTGGTTTTTATCTACAACTTCTGGTGTACAATGACTAGCTGGTTGCATTTCAGAGCTATTGAAAATCTTGATGTGTTCATGTTTTCAGAAACACCTCCTCAAAACATGAGATCCATTGCTGTAATCACCTGTTGCACTAGCTGGGGTGTTCATCTCTGATCTGTTAGTTCTCTACCAACTACATATATATCTTTGGAAAAATGTATGCATTACGATTTTGATTTGAAGAGCTCTGACCCAGAGCAAAAAAATGATGGTTGCATTATTTTTGCAAAAATGTTTTTATTTATACAATTAAATTCCCTTACTACCCTTGGTCTGGAAAGTCTGATGTTTTCTCTATAATCAAGGCATAAAGGCCCTTTAGCTTTGGAAATGAACCTCAAAATCCTAAATTACATATTGAGTGATTGTAGATTGGCTGAAGTGATTGCTTGCTCAATAAAGTAATCTCAATGGGAAAATATAAAAGTCAAGCAATTAACTTAGTGATATCTTATCTTCGTACGAGTACAGGTTGGCTTTACATAAATGGTCTCATATTGTTATGGATACATAATTAGAAGGATTCGGGGAAGGATTCCTCAGTCTGAAGGCATCTGACAATACGTTTATAGTCAGTCATTGTGAAGAAACCTTATCCAAGAATAAGAGAGCTAATCAGCATGGCTGCCATAAGTAATTTTAAAGCCCCAGACGGCTGAAGCATCTGGGCCTCCCACCCTTTACAAGTTCCTATTTTGCACTATATATATATATATAAATATATATGTATGTATATATATATATATATATTATACATATATATATATATATATATAATATATATATATATATGTATATTATATATATATATATATATATATATATATACATATATATTTATATATCAGATCAGGGCCCTTCAGAATGATTGCTGCAAGTACTGCCTTGATCGCACCACTAATCATCAGGTTGTTACTTTTGAAAAAAAAATACCAACCATTTTTCCCAGGGCATTTTTGACAGCTGTTAGGGTGCATACACACAGCACCCAGGGGGACGACTTTTGTCCACGATTTGCTGATTCAAGCCGTCCCTCTTAGCACCCACATGTTCATGTTCTGCCCGAAAACCAGGCGGAAGAAGGAACATGTTCTAAGTTTTTCGTTACATCGGCGGTGTCAAAAACATCCGACGGAAAATCTATACAGTGGGGACTGCAGCATGGATTTTCTATTAAAGTCTATGGGGGAGCGTTGCTTGTCGGTTTTCAGACGGTTTCTAAAACTGCAAACTGTCTGAAAAACCGACCAAAATACCATGCCGTGGGGGCAAGTACTAAGTTGAAATGTCAAAGCTCTATGGTAAGCAAAAGTCACATGGTCTAGCAATGAATCTTCTTTTCCCACTAGTTTTGTTGCATTAATTCCTCCGTTCTATTCTTTTCTGAATGTCTTGTTCTTTGTCACTATCTGTTCTTGTTTGCTTCTTATTCCCTTGCGTATACACTTTTCGTAGTCTATTCCTTCACCCCTCTACTGCTAAACTATATGCTACTATGTTCTCTGTTTCACTAGTTATTATTTTAAGTTTTGGTATTTCCCTCTTTTGTTGTCTAGCTCACTTCAATGTTCCTCTTTAACTGACCTTAGTCTGACTTTGAAGGAAGTGTTTATTTAATCATGTGTCTTGATTTTTCCTGATGCAGCAGCATTATGATTACATTCGAGATACTTTGTAAATTTATCTTAGTATTATATCATTGTTATATTTTCTTAGGCATTCCATGGTATTGATATAAGATAAGCAGCTTCTATTTTAATAGGTATTCGAGCATTATCAATATTATTTCTTACCAAATAAATGTCTATAAAATAAGATCAGGGATAGGACAAAAACTCAGAAGGGCAGCTTATAGTGTGGTGAAACCACACTTTTAATAGTGGTCTGTTCATATAAACATAAATTGTATGCTTAGTACACCATTACTGTATTTACATGTGATTGTTAGGTTACTGTATATAGTGTATGTGAATATATATGCGTGTGTATATATGTATAGGTTTGTATAGTGATTTATGTATGACTATAATTTTATACTGTAGGTTCTGTCATAATGTTGTGCATAGGGCTTGTATATAGTTGTGCAAAAGCACTTAAAGTGATAGTACCATGAGACTAGCTTTGGCCTACATATGCAGAAGTAACCTGGGGAATAGGAGCACACATACTGTAGGTCTTAAATATGAGACATATTAGGAAGCCAGTTAGTTCTTCTTCTAGTTCAGAGTTAGATAGTGTTGTGTCCTCCTTTTTCAGCATAGGAGGTCATCCTGGGCACAAGCTGGCTGTGGTCCAGGAGCAGGCTGACAACTACAGCAGGGCCCAGAGATACTCACAGACCTGAAGCAGGATGAGAGAAATATGATACCACAGCATCATTAGCCAAGAGAGTAGGGATGAAACCAAGGAAAATAAGGAAGGG
>JAODAL010059727.1:0-21310 GCA_025379985.1 Phyllomedusa bahiana
CAATTCTTTGGGGCAATTTCATCCAGGGGTTAATTAAACATTGTTTTTTTCTGGTGTGCTGACAAAAAATAAAGTCTTTTTTACCCCAAAAAATTCATTTTTCCTGTAGCCTAATTCACAAGCAACGGGTTTTTTACAACTTTCCTCTTTTTGTGTGGCATAGAAAAACGCAATTGTAACACGTACAAAACTAGTTTGGCGTCAATTCTTTTGGCACAATTTACATCCAGGGGTTAATTAAGCGTTGTTTGCTGGTTGCTGACCCCCAAGAAACGTTTTTTCAAGCAAAAATATATCATTTTTCCCTTTCCTAATTCACGAGCAAAGTTTTAAATTTCAACTGTATTTTTGTTGTGTGGGTAGAAAACCGCAAAATTTTAACACGCTAAAAAATTTTTGTTTTTTTGGGGGCTCAATTCGGCGCAATTTTTCATGGGGTTAATTAATGTTGTTTTGCGGTGTGCGACAAAAAAAAACCGTCTTTTTCAACGCCAAAATATATAAATTTTTTTGTAGCCAAAATTTATTCGAAGGTTAATTAACTTTTTTGCTTTTACAAATTTAGTAAAAAACCAGGTTTTTAAACACACAACAAGTACATTTTTTCCTGGCCATTTTGGGGGAGCGCAATTTTTTTCCAAGGGGTTTACCAAGCTTGTTACTGGTTCATTTTAAAAACAGGGTGTAATTTATCTTTTAATATTATCATCAAAAAGTGTCTGTACATTTTTGAACCAAAAAATATTTTAAAGAGGGTGGCGGCTCTGCACCCGCGATTGGCAGTGGCACAAAAAAATTCCCGGGAAAAGTCGCAGCACAGCAAGGGGACGTCGCAGCAGGGTCCTCGGGAGGCCAAACTGCCGCTGTTTTTGCGGCCGTGTGTTTTTAGCAACCCCAAGGGTTCTTGATTTGGTTGATAGGGCATCCTCTTCCTCTTTAGATGAATCTACAACCCCCACCAAGAGCGGGGGGAACCTCAGCAAACCCCCTTTGGCATGGCCCCCGGGGGCGGGTCAGCGGGCCCCCCTTCCCTGCCCGCCTCGTCCATCGGTTTTTTCCCCCAGCGGAAATCTATATTGGTCTGGGTCAGCGCCCCTATTAGCGAGGATGAACAATTTGAGGAGGGGAGTCACAGTACTTTGGGAAAAGTAATGGGGCAATTTCCCGCTTCTTGCAGTAGGGGGCAAAGTATAGATGTTGGAGGGCCATGGGAGGTTTATGTTGTGAGAGGGCAGCCTCGGATACCAAGACCTGATGAGGACGCATGGATGAAACACAAATAGTTTGTTTGTAGGGCCGCATTGGGGAGCCGGGTGAGGAAGGGCTTCATCATCGCAGGGAAGAGGGCGTCAGCTTGGGCAGGGCGGCGCAGCCGCAAGGGGGTCAGGGGGCCGTGATCGCGGGAAATAAGCAGTGTGAGGTGGGGGACCCGAGGGGCCAAGGGGAAAAAAACCCCCTTTCAAAACCCAAAAAGTAGGGGCCAAAGGGCTCAGTGGGGGCAGGGGGCAGTAGTCACCAGTGCGGAGCGTTGGGTAAAATCCGATACTCGGGGGGGTGGGGAAGTTCTTTTTTTGACCCCGGGGGAGCCAAATTTTGGGGATATGTAGAATCTGAACAGAAAGTGAAGGTGGCCAGGGGCTAACTTTGGCACCAGGGCCCCCGCGTCAACACATGCAGCGTCATACCCGGGTGGCCTGGGAGAAACGTGGCTCGATGTGGGGGCCCACCCCGCCGCCGCAGCAACACAGCAGCAGCGCCAGTGGCACCATGCCTTTGCCCCCGGGTCAAGGCTCCCCACCTTGCGAAGGGGAGCTGTTTCTCTTTGACATCATCTCCCGGTCCAGATGCTCCTGCTCCTCGCTACTCTGGCGCCACAGTCGTTCAGCGAGGCATTGAAAAGAGAAAACAGTATGGTCCATCAAAGGTGAAGCTGCCCCGTGCCCCTTTCCCAATTGTTGGTATTGCGTCCCCCCTTTCCAAATGGTGGACTTGACCATTCAGGAAACTAAGGGTTGTGCGGCCGAGATGGAGTGTTCCAAGCCGTAATTTCTTTTTCAAAAAGGCAGTAAAAGCATTTTATAAATATGTAGAACAGAAGGGGGGTCACCTTGGGGCTTATCGATTTTTTCCAAGATCAGGGCAGCGCGGAGCCCGGAGCTTACTACGGTCAGGGCCGTAATGTCCTTTCGGCCCCTGGGTGAATGGCTTCCTCCCCAGGCACACCAAAAACTTGGAAGGGCCGCCTTTTATCCTCCACGTTTTCAAATTGCTCCCCTGCCCCAATGTCCCCCTCCTCCCCCTCCACCATCACCCCCATCTCGCCTCCAAATACTGCTCCATCATACCTCATGTGTAGGGCACAGCAGTGTACGCGTTTACCCCTGGCTTGCCTGGGCCGAACAAGTCCACGGGGGGAGGAACTGCCCGGCCCATGAGCAAGAAATCGTGTGGGGCTTTCCGCGCCAACTGCAAATCGGAAACCATGGTGACGGCCCAATGGGGGGAAACATGGTGTCCGGGCTGCACGAGGAGGGAGGTCCCATCCCCCTGCATGGCGAAAGTGTTCAATCTGGTTGTAAAAAGGGTTTCCTGAATTTTCCAAACGATCTTCAGAACTTTCTGAAAATGGGCCAGGAAACTTTGCAGCACTTTATCCATTGGTACAAACCCAGGAACACCCTCCTCTTGCGCCGAAGGGGCCTCCCCAACACATTCTAAATTGCGATGTTTCCACCCGCTAAAATTCCGCCTAAAATTTTGGACCGACTGTATGAACAAAAAGGCCATTAACGTTTTTTTTTGATGACCCCAGGCAGAAGGGAAGTACTCCACTGTTAACTTGATGTCAGCCAGTGGCAGCTTTGCGTGACACCTCCCTTTGTTGGCCATTCGAGGAGGTGACTTTATTTGTCATCGCCCGGATAGGGATGAATAACGCATTCCTGCTTCATTTCCTGGAACAGATGCTGAAAAATCTGTCGGGCGGGGGGACGGGGGGACGTGGCGATACATCTCGGGCCCATGAGCCCGGTGGGGACTGAAATGGAGGGGGAGGAGGGGGACATTGGAGCAAAAGCATTGCTGGTGAAAGGGGTTTTTCCCCAGGTGACAAGAGGAGGGCGGAGCAGCTGGGGGGGTGGTGGAGATGAAAAGACGGGAGATGACCCCCCAAGCACCGGGCAGTATACAGGGAAATGGAGGCAGGGACCCCCTCAAAGTCACTTTGGGAGGGCCCGCAGATGTTTTTTGCCTGTAGTGACAGCCAATAGTCAGCATCCGCGAGGGATCCTTCTGGCTCTCCACCCTTTTGGGACCCTCGCTACCGGCCCCAAAAATGGAAGCCTTTTTCCCCCTTATTGAGAGGGAAGACAAAATCAAATACTTAGGGGAAAACCTCCTAATCAGTTGGCCCCGGGCCCATGTGCGGGATAGTCCCCCCTTGAAGGTCTGACCCCGGGGGGGTTCCTCAGCGCTCCGTACTTTTCTGCCGCGGCTGCTGGTGGAAAAGGGGGGGTGGGGAGGACAGTACCAGCTCCCAAAAATAGTAACCTAAGTCTTCATGTTTAGCATTTCCTTCCCCGCAGTGAGGAGGGCAGCGCCGGCAGCAGCAGGCCTGGAGCGTCCCCCGAACCAACGGTTTAGCCTATTGGACAGCACTCCCGCCACCCAATTAGAAATCCCCTGGCACTGGGCAGCCAAACTGGATGGTGGCCGCAACTTGCCATTTGCAGTGGGAAGTGTCCTGCCCCGGCCCAGTAGTTTTGGCATCAGAGCGGGTGTTCGTGCGGCGGGGGCCATCGTTCCCCAAGGAAACCCCTTGTCCCAGGGGAAAATTGAACATGACCTTTGTCAAAGAATCAGGGGTGGACGGCCAGGATTTCCCCACCCAATGCCTTTTGGGGTCATCTGGGTTCAAACTCCTGCCTGCCATATTCTGTGCCCCACCCCCCTGATGCCCCAATTGCTGCAGTTTTCCATCTGCCTACCACCTCTTTACCCGGGGGCGGTATTGCCCCCACCTCAACACTCTGTCATTGTGCCCCTCTATGACCTCATGCGCTGCCCTTATTGCTGTTGCTGTGCATCCACCTGTGTCTTGTGCCACTCTCTGACCCCTTCTTTGCTCCTGCCGCCGTCACCTCAATTTTCGTCATTTGCCCCTGGGCCTTCCTTTTTTTCCCCCCCAGAATTTGTTTTTGGCCCCTTTCTGCCTCATGTGCTGCTGTGGGCGCTGCCATGTCCTCCACACTTTGGGCATTGTGCCACTGCCGACCCCTGCGTCCGCCGTACCTCCGTCTCAGTCATTTTGCCCCTTGTGGTTCCTTTATTTTGCCCACCTCCAGAAAGTCATTGTGCACTGCCCGAATCATACTGTGCTGTTCTACCCTACACTGTGTGATTGTGCCACTCTGTGGACTAATACTGTTTTGCCACCTCCAGAATGTCATTGTGCCACTGTCTGACCTCATGCTGCTGCTGTGGCTGCTGCCGTGTCCTCCACACTGTGTCATTGTGCCACTTTCTGACCTCATGCTGCTGCTGTGGCTGCTGCCGTGTCCTCCCCACTGTGTCATTGTGCCACTTTCTGACCTCATGCTGCTGCTGTGGCTGCTGCCGTGTCCTCCACACTGTGTCATTGTGCCACTGCCTGACCTCATGCTGCTGCCGCCGTGACCTCCGCTCTCAGTCATTGTGCCATTCTGTGTCTTCCTCCTGTTTTGCCACCTCCAGAATGTCATTGTGCCACTGCCTGACCTCATGCTGCTGCCGCCGTGACCTCCGCTCTCAGTCATTGTGCCATTCTGTGGCTTCCTCCTGTTTTGCCACCTCCAGAATGTCATTGTGCCACTGCCTGACCTCATGCTGCTGCTGTGGCTGCTGCCGTGTCCTCCACACTGTGTCATTGTGCCACTGCCTGACCTCATGCTGCTGCCGCCGTGACCTCCGCTCTCAGTCATTGTGCCATTCTGTGGCTTCCTCCTGTTTTGCCACCTCCAGAATGTCATTGTGCCACTGCCTGACCTCATGCTGCTGCCGCAGTGACCTCCGCTCTCAGTCATTGTGCCATTCTGTGGCTTCCTCCTGTTTTGCCACCTCCAGAATGTCATTGTGCCACTGCCTGACCTCATGCTGCTGTGGCTGCCGCCGTCACCTCCACACTCTGTCACTAATGTTGCCACCTGAGCTCTCAGCTTGTTTTTTTCCAGCTTTCGCTGGCATGACTTTATCAGGCTACATTCCCGCTTGAGTTTTTTGGTCAGTTTTGCCCTCTTAAGTGCCCAGGGAATTTTATAGTGAAGCGATTCTAAGAGCGGCGGCAGTCATCTGCGTGTCATACTAAAACACAACATTGTATGAAGACCAAACCAAGCTCCCTCTGCATATTTAAGCATGGCACAACGTTCTACAGCACCCTGCAGGCTCTGTGCAGCCTGGAAATAGCTGTTTTTTAACGTGATTCGTGCCGAAGTAATTCGGAACGAAGTTATTTTTTGCCGAGAAATTCGGCGAAGTGAACGAAACGAATTTCCGGAAATTTGCCCATCTCTAATTATAGGCTCTGAAAATTAAAAAAAAAATATTTTTTCAATAATCTGCAATTTTAGCTACAAATGTTTAATTTTTACAAGGAATCCTGGAAAAAAAGCCCCCCAACTTGTGTTACGCAATTTATTCCAATTTCAGCAATACCCTACATGTGGGTGTAAACTGCTATTTGGGCGCATGGCAGGGTGTACAAGGGAGGGAGCGCTATTTGGCTTTTGGAATGCAGATTTTGGTAGGCCCATGTCGCATTTGCAAAGTCCTCAAAGTACTAGAACAGGTGAAACCTTCCAGAAGTTGCCCCATTTTGGATTCATCACCCATCAGGGATCTCATAAAGGGGTGTATTTTGCATTTTGGGCGCACAGGTGTTCTGTAGTTTTTTTTTAGCATTGGGCCATGAAAATGGGGGGGAAAAATACAGTTCCGCCATTGTTTTTAGGGCTTCATTTTTACAGTATTCGCCGTACGGGATAAATGACAAGATAACTTTACTATATGGCGTGGTACAATTGCAATTTTATACATTTTATATAGTTTTTTTATGTTTTATTACTTTTACACAATAGAAATTAGTTTATAAAAAATAGCATTTTTATGTTGTCCTATTCTGACAGCCATAACTTTTTTCTGTATACGGAGCTGATTATGGGCTTGTTTTTTGCAAAATGAGTTGATGTTTTTATTGGTACCATTATGGGGTGCATAGAAGGCTTTAATCACTTTTTATTAAGGTTTTTGTGAGGCATTTTGAACAAAATACAGCATTCCTGGTAGTGTTATTTATTTTTATTTTTTACAGCGGTCACCATGTGGTATAAATGACACTAGCAGATTGATACGATTACAGCGATACCAAATTTGTATATTTTCTGTAATGTTTTACTGCTTTTACACAATAAAAACACTTTTAGTCATACAGAAAACACGTTTTTGCATCGCCATAGTCTGAGAGCCATAACTTTTTTATCTGTTTACGGAGCTGTTTAGGGATAATATTTATGCATTGCTGTCTTCCGATAGCCATAACTTTTTAATTTGTCCATATACAGATCTGTGTAAGGACTTTTTTTTTGCGGGCTGAATTGACGTTTTAATTGGCACCACTTTGGTGTTGATATGAGTTATTGATGACTTATTATTCCATTTTATGTGCTGCGGGATGAACAAAAATAGCAATTCTGTGACTTTATTTTGTTTTTTTTTATGGCGTTCACCGTACGGGTTAATTAACATGACATATTTATTGGGTGGGTCGTTATGCACGCATCAATACCAAATATGGCTACTTTATTTTTGATGTTTTGGGGGTGATTGGTGTTTGTAAAGGGGAAAAGGGTGGTGTAAGTGTTTTTATTTTATTTTTTGTGATTGTGTTTCACTTTTTTCACTTTTTTTTTACACTTTTTTCACTTTTCCCCAGAGGGGAATTGTATGAGCGATCATCAAATCGTTCATACAATAGAAGATCAGCACACAGCTTATACCGTATATACTCGAGTATAAGCCGAGTTTGTCAGCACAAAAAATGTGCTGAAAAACACCCCCCTCGGCTTATACTTGAGTCACTGTCGGTGCTCGGCCGCTGCGATGGCCCGTGCGCCGACAGGGACGCTTCAGTTATATGCGACTCCTCAGGGCGCATATAGCTGAATCCCGAGTCAGCTAACAGCGTCCAGGCACTGCGGTGGCCAAGGCGCTGTCAGCGATCTCTTCCCTGCATGCGACTCCTCCGGAGCGCATGCAGGAGAAGAGATACCACTGCGGAGCAGAGAGCGAGCACTCCCTGCTCCGCAGTGGACTCCGGGCGGCCGCAGACTCGCGGCTGTCCGGAGTTTCCGGCACAGGCAGCATGTGTCATCACGCTGCGTGCGCGGCCTGATGACATCACCCACCTGTGCCGAAAAGACCGAGGAGCGTGCCAAGGAGACGGAGCAGCGGGGAGCCAGGTAAGTGGGTGTTTTTTTTGTTTTAAAATCCTACCTACACCTGCCTATACCTGCCTAGTACTGCCTATAGCCTGCCTATACCTGCCTAGTACTGCCTATAGCCTGCCTATACCTGCCTATAGCCTACCTATACCTGCCTAGTACTGCCTATACCCTGTCTATACCTGCCTAGTGCTGCCTATAGCCTGCCTATAGCTGCCTAGCACTGCCTATAGTCTGCCTATATCTGCCTAGTACTGCCTATAGCCTGCCTATACCTTCCGAGTACTGCCTTTAGCCTGCCTATACTTGCCTATACCTGCCTAGTACTGCCTATAGCCTGCCTATACCTGCCTAGTACTGCCTATAGCCTGCCTTGGGACCTAAACCTGCCTATAGCCTATCTAGGGGGACCTATACCTACCTAGTACTGCCTATACCCTGCCTATAACCTGCCTAGGGGGACCTATACCTGCCTATAGCCTGCCTATGGGGGCAATTACCTGCCTATAGACAGCCTAGGGGGACTTATACCTGCCTGTAACCAGCCTATAACGACCTATACCTGCCTATAGCCTGCCTATGAGGACATATACCTGCCTAGGGGGCAATTACCTGCCTATAGCCTGCCTAGGGGGACATATAGCTGCCTATACCAGCCTATGGGGGACATTAAACTGCCTATACCAGCCTATATCTGCCTATGGGGGACATTCAACTGCCTATACCAGCCTATATCTGCCTATGGGGGACATTAAACTGCCTATACCTGCCTATAGGAGACATTAAACTGCCTATACCTGCCTATGGGGGACATTAAACTGCCTCTATCTGCCTATGTAATTTTATTGGTATCTATTTTTATTTTTAAAATTCACCAGTAGCCGCTGCATTTTCCACCCTAGGCTAATACTCGAGTCAATAAGCTTTCCCGGTTTTTGTGGCAAAAGTAGGTGTCTCGACTTATACTCGGGTCGGCTTATACTCAAGTATATATGGTAGCTGTATTCTGGTCTCCATGACAACTGTCAATCACCATGACCACAATTCATTGCGGGCATGGTGAATAGAGATGGGCGAATCTCTCAAAAATTCGGTTCGCCGATTTAGCCGAATTTTCCGACAAAATCCGTTTCGTTCCAAAATACTTCGGGATGAATCGCGTTAAAAAACAGCTATTTCCTGGCTGCACATAGCCTGTAGGGTGCTGTAGAATGTTGTGCCATGCTTAAATATGCATAGGGAGCTTGGTTTGGTCTTCATACCATGCTGTGTTTTAGTATGACACATACATGACTGCCGCTGCTATTAGAATCGCTTCACTCTACAATTCCCTGGGCACTTACGGGGGCAATACTAACCAAAAAACTGAAACGGGAATACAGCCTGATAAAGTCATGGCAGCACCAGCTGGAAAAAAATAAGCTGAGGGCTAAGATCCTACCATAGCGTCAAAGAACACAGTAGTAGGTTACTGGAGCCGCCACAGATCCCAGCACAATAAGGGAATGTCACAGCAGGGGTCAATCCATGAAGACAGAGCTTTAAACTGTCACAAAATATGACAGAACTTGTTCTGTTAAACGCTGATACATGTAGAGTCCCCCCCGACTGAGTGGAGAGAGTGTCGGCAGTAATTTTCTGTTGACGTCACTGATCATTTTGCCCTTCCTTTCATCCGTCAGTGTCCGCTTTCAATCGGTCAACAATCCATCAGTATTGCTAAGGCCAAAAACAAACAGGAGTTGATCCAAAACAGAGATGACCAGTAAATGGGATATTTGCATGTCTTCTGTGTTCTGTATCCACTCCTGCTTTTGGCTAGACAATCCTGATCCTTCCCATTCCTTCTGACTAGTGTTGAGCGATTATTATCGACAAAGTTGAAATCGGCACAGTTTTTATGGTGATCGGATTTTTTAGATCATGCAATAATTTAGGTTAAAATCTGTGCATCATCTATTAAGATCGCGCCTTTTTCGGCGCTTCCTGTAATTTTGGCGGCCAGCAAATCAGATTACAGAATAGAGCAGGGTGAGATGTGTGTGCGACGTCATGACTGGGATGTGTATGGTTGCGATTGGCTGGAAAAATCACATGACCTCGTTTTACATAGAACAGCGTTTCCTGTTCAGCCTCAGTGTCTCTCAGCGTCTCAGAGCAGAAGGACGTGCGCTCTGCTTGTGTCCAAACAGCTCAGCGAAATTTTTATTTCTTCACAGAGAAACCTCTACTATTAGCTGTGATCCTTACAATTTAGTTAGATTAGAGATTGGAAGATTTTATATAGTTAGGTAGAAAATTTTAAAGGAGCATTTTTACTGCTGTAAAGTCACGGTTGGGTGCGGTGGGGGGCCCCCGCTGGCGAAACACAAAACAAGCTCTATAAAGAATATGGATAAAGTTCACCAAGACTTAGTGTAGATATTGCAATTGCTTTATTATTAACAGTTTTCTATTGAAATATTTCCTGGATATTGGGCAGCCTGAACTTATAGGATACACATCTTTTCTAGTAACTGCAGGTCTCTATGTTAGATGCAAAACTCCACTTTTATTTCAGTAACATTTCAGATAGGTGTTCTTTTTTCAATTTTGCCCACTCCACTTTTGTTGATATATCCACCTTGAAACTTAAATTTGAACCCAGCAATTTTATAGTCACCACAGGTGAATTGAAAGGTGCAAAAATATCTTGTATTTACGAATAAAACAAGCTCTATAAAGAATACTGGATAAAGTTCACCAAGACTTAGTGTAGACATTGGGCAATAGCTTTATTATTAACAGTTTTCTATTGAAATATTTCCGGGGATATTGGGCAGGCCTGAACATATAGGAATACACATCTTTTCTAAAAAAGCAGGTCTCTTTGTTAGGTGCAAAACTCCACTTTAATTATCAGTATACATTTCAGTTTAGGTGTTCATTTTCAATTTTCCCCATTCCCCCTTTGTTGATATATCCACCTTGTACTTAAATTAGAATCCAGCAAGCAGCACAGGTTTGATAGGTCCCAAAAAAATACCTTGTAATATCAGAATAATTTCAGATACGTGTTTTTTTGACTTTGGCGCACTACAGCTTTATTCATTGAGGCACCTTGCACTTATATGTGAAAAATGCAATTTTTTAGTCACCACAGTGAATTGATAGGTGCCAAAAAAAAATACCTTTTATTATCCGAATAAAATTTCAGAAAACGTGTTTTTTTCACTTTGGCCCCAGGCCAGTTTGTTGATAGATCACTTTGCATTTTAAATTTGAATTCAGCAATTTTGTAGTCACCACAGGTGAATTGATAGGTGCCAAAAAAAACCTTTAATAATCCGAATAAATTAAAGATACTTGTTTTTTTGCACTTTTGGGCCCACCCAGATTTTTTGATAGAGCCACCTTGCAGTTAAATTTGAATCCGCAATTGTGTAGTTCCCACAGGTGAATTGATAGGTGCCAAAAATACCTTTTATTATCCGAATACATTACAGATACGTGTTTTTTGACTTTGGTGCACTACAGCTTTGTTCATTGAGGCACCTTCCACTTAAATGTGAAATACCTGCAATTTTTATTTCACCACAGGTGAATTGATAGGTGCCAAAAAAATACCTTTTATTATCCGAAAAACATTACAGGATACGTGTTTTTTGCACTTTTGCCCAGCCATTTGTTGATAGAGCCACCTTGCAGTTAAATTTGAATCCGCAATTTTTGTAGTTTACCACAGGTGAATTGATAGGTGCCAAAAAATACCTTTTATTATCCGAAATACATTACAGATCGTGTTTTTTGACTTTGGTCAATACAGCTTTGTTCATTGAGGCACCTTGCACTTAAATTTGAATCCTGCAATTTTTAAGTCACCACAGGTTAATTTATAGGTGCCAAAAATAGCTTTTATTATCCGAATACATTACAGATACGTGTTTTTTGCACTTTTGCCCATTCCAGATTTGTTGATAGAGCCACCTTGCAGTTAATTTTGAAATGAGGATTGATCCGCACCGGATTGACTAAAACAAAATCTTCAATACTTTTAACCCAAAATCAGAAGGTGGACATCACATAACCGACAGCATTTTTGCAAGGCGAAAACCCAACGCGTTTCATCTCAAGCGATCTAATCTTGTTCAACATTATAAAACTAACGGGATTTATACCGTCATCACCTACTCCCTTCAATAATTTTATCAACAACTTTAAAAATAAGAACAATAAAAAGCAAAAATCTTTATATCATCTAAAAGGGAAAATAATATCATCAGTTTTTTTTTTTGCCTCAATAATGTAGTATCAAAACTGATCTAAAATTGAGCCATTAGGGTGAGAAGTATTTAAAAAAACAAGATCCAAAAGGCTTCTCTGTTTAATAGTGCACGTCTCCAAACCCCAAACCCCTAACTGGTTTTTTTTAAACCCTTTCGTTCCTGAAAAATTTCAAGGATGTTACATCCCCCCCATGCTCATAATAGAAATGTTTTGACACATTTGAAGGATTGCTGTTATGTAAATTCATACATCCCTAAGGTGTTCATGCATTCTAGTTTTTAATTTTCTTGTAGTGACCCCACATAGCAATTATCACACTGGACACACTCCACACAATAAATCACATAGACGTGTTTCAGTTAATAAACTGTTTTATGTGTATGGTTTTTCGCTCAAATTCCCTTTAATTTGTTTTATATTATTGGCAAATTTTTCAAAAGCTACAGCGCTTGTTTGCACATTTGAAAAAAAACCCCGACAGGCCAACCAAGTTTCCTGATCTTTTTTATAGTGTGAACTAGGGTCATGGACAGAAGGCTTCCTAGACTGGGAAAATTTCCGACTAGAAAATCTGCAAAACCCTTTTTTCCCAAAAAAAGGCGCAAAGTTATTATCCTGTTCTAAAATAGGTAAATATTTATTGATAATGGATTATACTTTAAAAAATTCCTCACTATAAGTGGTAACAAAAGTTGGAACATTTTGATTTTTTATAACCCTTGGTGCATGTAAAAATCTGGGTCCTAGTTTCTTTTTTGTTATATTTTTTGCTCGGTCCAGCATCCATTTTGGATACCCCCGGTCTAGAAGGCGTTCACATACCGCATCTTCTTCCCGCATGTACAATTCATTTGTGGAGCAATTTCTTTTTCCCCGATATAGTTCTCCTATTAGAATAGATTTTATTGTATGGATGGGATGGCACGAATTTGCTCTCAAAATAGTGTTTCCTGCTATATCTTTTCTAAATGTGCTTGTAACTACAGAATTTGTTATAATATTAGCTTTCAGAGTTAAATCCAAAAATGCCACAGTATCCTGATACCAATTAACCGTAAATTTTAAATTACAAGAGTTAGCATTTAAATGTCGGGCAAAGTGGGGCACGGTCGCCAAACCACTGGACCAAATAATAACAATATCGTCCATGTAGCGACCGTACCACACGATGTCCGACACAAATGGATTATTCTCCGAAAAGATATTAGACTCCTCCCACCACGCCACAAAGATGTTAGCAAAAGAGGGAGAAAATTTTGCCCCCCATAGAAGCACCTACTTTCTGCAGGAAAAATTCCCCCCTTGAACATAAAGAAGTTATGTGTCAGCAAGTAATGTAAAACTTCCAACATAAAAATTTCCCCTAAAATTTGAGAATAATTAGAATATTTCTCCAGGAAGTGTGACACAGCAGTTAGACCTGGACCGTGCGGGATGGGATGAATAAAAACATTCTACATCACACACGATCCAGGAAATACTCGGTTTCCCGTCAATAGTTTCAACCACACTCAAAAAAATGTTTATAGTTCCTTCAAAAATCCAGGACAAAGGGGGACAATTGGCTGTAAAAAAAGAATCCAACCACTGGTATAAAATTCTCATTCATGGATCCAATCCCAGCCACAATAGGACGCATGGGGGGGAGGGAAACGATCTTATCAACTTTGGCAAAGAAAAGGAAAATCGGCGTAAACGGATTTTTTCACATTCAAAAAAATCGTATTCCTTTGATTGAAAATGCAGTGGTTAGACCTTCATTTAAAATTCTCTCAGATCCTTATGAAAACTTTCAGTTGGATCACCACGTAATTTTTTTTTTATGTGGTCCGATCAGCCAACAAATTTTCATTAAGTTGTATATTAACCCAGTATTCAAGAGAACAACAGAGCCACCCTGTCCCGCTTGTCTAATAGTTAAATCTGGACGATTACGTAAGTCCAAATAGCTTTTCTTTCAGATTTAGTCAAATTAATCCTGTTTACTACCCAAAAGCGTTTGTATGTAGTTCTACCAAATCTCGCTGTACAATCTCCTGAAACCTATCAACCACTTCAGTAGGGCTTTTACTGGGTAAAAAAAGGGGTTTACGTGTTACAAAAGTATCGATCTATTGACAAAAAGCAACATTTCCCTCCAGCTCCAATTGCAACAAATCTCTCTGGGCAGACTGTTCAGTGAAAGTAGCTGGATATAAATCAGTATTCAAAAAATCACAATTTACATATGTATCATTACTGTTCAATGTGTTCTCTGAATCAAAAAAATATTTCTTAACCATCAATGATCTCACAAAGCGGTTAACATCAAAAAATTGTCTCATATACATTAATGTGAGATGTTGGAGCAAAATTTTAAACCCCCGTGACAAAACGCAATTTCTGATTCAGAAAACACTAAAGAGGATAGATTAACTACATTGCCTTCTTTTTTGGCCCCCCTTTTTCTTGGGGACTTTGGGGTCGATTTTTACGGGCTTTTCTGCCCCCTCTTCTGCTCGTTTTTTGTTTTTTTTTATTTTTATCCCCTCCTTTTGGATTACGGAGTCCGAATAAGTGAAGACCCCGATGCAACATCAAGTCCCTGTTTCCGACTTTCCTCAAACTTCCTTTCTTGAACAAAAACCCACTTTCTTGAAAATTTTTTTTGGTTTTTTTAGTTTTTTTTCCAAAAACGGGGTTTTTTTCCCGTAAATCTTGGGTTTTGTTTAAGTTCCCCAATTTACCCCTAACACACCAGTCCTTTTGAAATCGTCTAAGGCGAATTTGTTTTTTATAGAATTTATGTGGGTTCTAATTGGGACACATTTTTTTTTATTTTTCTTTCCAAAATTTTTTGCATTTTTTTAAATTGTACGAAGGGGGGGAGCGTCCTTGTATTTCTCTAAATTTTTTTTTTATTTTTTTTAAAGAAATTCCTTCATATACCACTATCAAATTCCATTAATTTTAAAGGCAACGGGAGAGAATGTCTTTCCCATTTAGTATGAACCCCCTCATCATAAACCGTTGGGGGTTTTTTTAAGAGGGTGCCAGAGGTCTGTTTTTTCAAAAAAAGTCGAAACTATAAGTCCCCCCAGGTCTTAATTCTTTGATGAAATTTTCTCCAATTTCAAAATACCTTGTTTTATTTCGTGTTATATTACTCACTTTTTTGGGCCCCTTGAAAAGATATCAGAAAGTGGTCCAAACTCTTTGTACAATCGTCCCAATTTCTCTGGATGTGCTTCCATAGCCCCTTCGGCAAAGGGGCCCACAAATTTTTCGGAATACACCAAATAAGAAGCAGTTACTGATTTCTGGCACCATCGAAGTAAACATAAGGGAAAAAACATCACCCCTCCCCCGGGATCTCGAGTGAAAATAATTTTGAAAAGGGATTGTCCCCACCCGGTTGAGTAAAACAAATCTTCAAATTTATTTCCAAATAAGAAAGGGGGGACATCAAAATAAAAGCAGGCATTTGCAAGGACGTACCAACGTGTTTCGTCTCAAAACGTCTTAATCATGGGTTTAACCTTATAAACATAAGGGATTTATATTTCCACGTCAAAAATTTTTTTTGTCACCACGGTAATTGAAAAAGGTGCCAAAAATACCTTTTATTATCGAATACATTCAGAACGTGTTTTTTGCACTTTTGGCCCCTTCGGATTTGTTGATGAGCCACCGCAGTTTTAAATTTTAATCCGAATTGTGAGTTACCAAGGGTGAATTAAGGTGCCAAAAAATCCTTTTATTTCCCGAATACATTCAGATACGTGTTTTTTGCACTTTTGCCCATCCAGATTTGTTGATAGACCACCCTTCAGTTAAATTTGAATCCACAAATTGGTGTGTTCCCCAAGGTGAAAATTTATAGGTGCCCAAAAAAAACCTTTTATTATCCGAAACATTTCAATTAGTGTTTTTTCACTTTGGGGAGGCCGTTGTTGACTTGATAGATTTACTTTTTAGTTATATTTGAATCCCCCAATTTTGTTTTATTTGAGGGATTTGGAATAGCTGTGATTTGCCCCTTTTAATAAGAATTTCCAAAACCTTCCATACCTTTTAAATTTGTATATTTTGAACATGACGAAATTCAGGTGGTAAGCGAGCCAAAAAAGGGGGGTTGGGCATGGAGGTAAGGTACGAGGAAAGGGGCTCCTTCCAGGCTGGCGACAACCCATGCCAGCGGATCATCGTTGCAGGGCCGCAGGGCCTTCCTGCTTTGGGGCGGGCCCTGTAATCTCAGTAACGAACAGCGTCGCCAATCTGTCCTTTATGGTTAATGCAACCTGCATCCAGCAGTCTTTCCTCCCGTCCTCCCAGTCACGGCCACAAATGTTGTCATCAATCACCCCACAGCCAAAATGAAACACCCAAATGTCAAATCGTGTAACCCCCACAGTGGCTACTCCATTTTCTAAGACCTCTTTGATGACAAAATGCGTTGGGGTCAGAAAGGCATTTTAGAAGATCAAGAGCCAAAGAGGAAGATTTTCTCTGCTCTGACGCCCATTTACTGATGCCATCAGAGGCGGAGACGGAATCCGGTCCATCGTCAAAAATCCCGGGAGGTCTGCAACTCCATGTCAGTCGCCTCTTGCTTGTAAGCCCGAAGCTCCTGATGCAGAATGTCGACCGACGAAGTCACCTGTTTAGATGATGTAAGATGTACGACATTGCGAATCCAACGTGGTCTTTTCAAGCAGAATTTGTCTTGCGAGCGCTTCATCACTGGACCGAGATGAAGACGATGAGGTGATGTCAGTACGGGTTCCGCCTCAAAAAGGGAAGAGGCGGACCGCCAGAAGGTCCGCTGATTAAGATTCCGCCAGGAACGGTCAGCGCAAACCCCGCTCATCGCTTATTTGCCGTCAAAAAGGTCCAGGACCTCTCAACCTGGGCATTCTTTGACTCAACAACCTCTATTCTCCTCCAACGATGTCATATGCCGCCTTTGCCGTAAAACGCATAAGTAGATGCAAGAACCTTAGGTGGTTAACCACCACCACAATGTCTAGGTCACATGCGCGAATGCAATGAGTTGAAATTGGGAGGCAACACAAGGCCAAAAAAGCCAACCGACGCCGTCCTCCAACCACTTGTCACACCCTCTGTCTCCCGGCCTCTTCCGCCACCACCAAGCGTTCCTAGCTGCCAGTCTCTCAGAGTCATGATCAAGGATCAGCCTCCGCTTCAGCCTCCACCGTCGCCCGAGTACCACCAGCACCACCAGAGACCCATCCTACCCCTTCTCCTTCCGCCAGTTTGACGACCTGCACGCCGTACAGCGGCCAGTCTAGCAGCCAGCCTTCTGTCTTCCAGGTTTGGGAGCAGAAGAAACACTTTAACCCAAACCATCCCAAAGCCAAAAGCCTGAATGTCGGCATTGCCAGGCTTTTGGCCTTGGAAATGTTGCCTTTCCGTCTGGTGGACACAGATGGGTTCCGCCACGTCATGGCCCTTGCCTGCCCCCAATACCAGATGCCGAGCAGGCATTTCTTTGCCAGAAAAGCCGTCCCTGCCCTGGCCAGCCACGTGTCATCTAAAATTTCAAGCGCGTTGTCTGCATCTGTGTCCTGAAAAGTCCATCTGACCACCGACACATGGACTAGTAAGCACGGCCAAGGCCGCTATATCTCTGTGACAGCTCACTGGGTGAGCTGGGTGGATGTCTCTGGGGGTGACGGTGGCTCTCAGGCTCGGCGCACGCTCTTCAAAACCGCAGGGATGGTGCAGGGTTCTTTCCCCCAAGGTCCTCTGGTGGCATCACGTGCCCAGAGAAACCAGGCCGTGTTGAAATTAATCTGTCTTGGAGACCGTCCACACACAGGTCAGGAGCTGTGGACGGCTCTCCGCAACGAGACCGAGCGCTGGCTGGGTGCCAAGAACCTTGTGCCAGGCAAGGTGGTGTGCGATAACGGGCGAAATCTGCTGGCCGCCCTTAAGATCGGTAGGCTGGAGCACATCCCTTGCCTGGCACATGTCATGAACCTTGTCGTCCAGAAATTTCTAAAGAGCTACCCGGGTCTGGACTGCCTGCTGAGGAAGGCTCGAAGTCTAAGTTCGCACTTCCGCCGTTCGCACCCTGCTTCGTCCCGCCTGGCTGCGTTGCAGCGTCAGCTCGGCCTCCCCGTCAACCGTCTCATTGTTGACGTGGCAACACGCTGGAATTCCACCCTCCACATGCTCCAGCGATTGTGGCAGCAGCGCAATGCCATTACGCAGTACGAAGTGACACATGGCCTGACAAGCAGCGGTGCGGACCTCGGGGTGTTGAGCCACCGAGAGTGGAGGCAGGTGAAAGAGCTCTGCACCATCCTTGCCAGTTTTGAAGAAGCCACCAAAATGGTCAGTGCGGACAATGCCCTTGTCAGCATGAGCATTGTGGTGATCTTAGTTCTGGAACGATCGTTGGACACTCTGAAACAACAGGTCCCGCCAGCGACGGAGGAGGAGACGGACACAGATGCGGACACGGAGCCTTTCTCTCCGTCAAATCCACAAGGCCCGACAGTTTCTCAATTTTATCGGTCTTCATTAGGCAGTGGTTCGGGGTCCAGGGCTAGTGCAAGGCAGCGCATCAGCTCTCAGGGTGCATCATCTCAGGCAAGTCAGGGCTGTGTTGAAGCTGTGCCGGAGGAAGCGGAGGAGGAGGAGGAGGAGGTATTCCTAGACACCGACGTTACCGACGTCCCTGCCTTGGAAAGAGGTTGGCGCGAATTTGAGGCGGAGGAGGAAGATGAGGAAGATCAGTTTGCTAGTGCCCCTCGACCCAGAGGCTTGGGAAATCAAGGCTCCATCTCTCACATGAGTGCTTGGATGCTCCATTTCCTCCAACATGATCCTCGCATTAAGGCCATCAAAATGAACAACAGTTACTGGGTGGCCACCCTCCTGGATCCCCGGTACAAAACAAAACTCAGCACTTTCCTTCCACCCACCCAAATAGAGAGTAAAATGCAGGAAATGGAGACCTTGCTGATTGATCAACTGGAGACATCTGTTGCGTCTGCTTCACGTTCCCCAAATGTCACGGTGGAACAACATCAGCGACGTGACAGCAGTAGAGTGCCAAGTAGCGGCAGCAGCAGCAGGCAAGGTGGCAGAAGCCTAATGGGTGACCTCTGGCAATCTTTATTTACCACCTCACCAACGCATGCAATGCAGGGCACACATCCAACACACAGAGACCAGCTTAAGATCATGGTGCACGACTATCTGCGTCTCAACACCGATGTTTTTGTATGTGTTCCGGACCCAATAGACTTCTGGGTATCCAAAATGGACGAATGGCCCGAGCTCGCTCGCCACGCCATAGAGGTGTTGTCCTGCCCAGCAGCCAGCGTCATATCTGAGCGGACCTTCAGCACAGCTGGAGGAGTCATTACAGACAAACGCATCCGGCTTTCCACAGATAATGTGGATCGTTTGACTTTCATCAAGATGAATCAGGCATGGATCTCTGATGATGTTGTGGCCCCAATTGCCGAGGTCACCGATTAGTTGCCGGTCTACTTCACATTCCTCTTCAAACAGAAATGGTCCTCTTGAAAAACTTATTTTTAAAATGATCATTTCTTACTGCAATTTTTATTCTCTTTTCCCAACAGTTCATTTTGCTGGTTTTGCTGTGAGGAGACTGTAAAAGACAGCAATTTTTCATGACAACACCGTATTCCATTTACTCACTTTATCTTTAGAAGTTTTCGCATTGTCAATGGTTTTGAGGTCATGTTGCTGTGAGATACAGCTATAATTATGGTCCTTTGGAACAGAAATGTGGCTTCTAAGTGGCATTTCTCCCTCACAATTTTTAATAGTGGCTGAGAAGTCATATTTATAATTTTTTGGGTCATGTTGCTGTGAGATACAGCAATGATCATGGTCCTGTGGAACAGAATTGGGGCTTCTAAGTGGCATTTCTCCCTCACAATTTTTAATAGTGGCTGAGAAGTCATATTTATAATTTTTTGGGGTCAGGTTGCTGTGAGATACAAAATAATCATGGTCCTTTGGAACAGAAATGTGGCTTTCTAAGTGCATTTCTCCCTCACAATTTTACAGTGGCTGAGAAGTCATATTATAATTTTTTTGGGTCATGCTGCTTGAAATGCAGCAAAACTACAGGTCCTATTCAAAAAAATTGTTTCTAACAGACATTTTTTCTTCACAATTTGTCCAAAGTGGCTCAGAGGGTCATGCTTTGAATTTTTGGGGCATTTGCTATGACATGCAGCTATACTACAGGTCCTATTATAAAAAATATGTTGTTTCTAACAGACATTTGTTCTTCACAATTGTCCAAAGTGGCTCAAGGGTCATGCTTTGAATTTTTGGGGGCATTTTGCTGTGACATGCAGCTATACTACAGGTCCTATTATAAAAAATGTTGTTTCTAACAGACATTTGTTCTTCACAATTGTCCAAAGTGGCTCAAGGGTCATGCTTTGAATTTAAGGGGCATATTGCTGTGACATGCAGCTAGACTACAGGTCCTATTGTAAAAAAATGTTGTTTCTAACAGACATTTGTTCTTCACAATTGTCAAGAGTGGCTCAAGGGTGATGGTGCTGTCAGAAACAGGAATAGGTAGGACACTGTTAATGGACACATATTGCAAAATGACTTGTTTTTGCAAGATCTTTAACATAGCTATCAATCCCTGTATTGAGACAACCCATTTAATACAATTAAAAAAAGAGAAACAAAGACATGGTGGGATTCCATCCTATTTTAAAAATGTGTTTTCTAGAATTAAAACTACTAAAAAACTTGCATGTACAAAATAGCTGGTAAAAAAATTCCTCTGAATTGTACAAGGGAGGTACAGGAAAACTTGACCAGATGTAGGTTATTCAGAGGACATGGAGTATGGAGCACGGACAGAGAACAAAGTACAGAGCAATTTCCTCCAGCACGTTGAGTAAAATGAGAAAAAGAATGCCAAGAAAAAGGGCACCTGGGTGGAACAGGAGCGTTAACCACCAGTATTTCCAAGTGAAGCTCAATTGGTCCGCACTCATACGGAGGGGCAAGCGCTACCCAGGACAGGGACAGTATATGTCCAGTGAAACTAAAATGGTGGTTGAAAGACTCCTTTTTCCGGCACTTTTTAATCTGGGGTCATGCAGGTTTGGGGCTCATGCTGTGGCCCAGGACAGGTATATTCAATGTCCAGTGAAACTAAAATGGTGGTTCAAAGACTCCTTTTTCCGGCACTTTTTAATCTGGGGGTCATGCAGGTTTGGGGCTCATGCTGTGGCCCAGGACAGGTATAGTCAATGTCCAGTGAAACTAAAATGGTGGTTGAAAGACTCCTTTTTCGGCACTTTTTAATCTGGGGTCATGCAGGTTTGGGGCTCATGCTGTGGCCCAGGACAGGTATAGTCAATGTCCAGTGAAACTAAAATGGTGGTTGAAAGACTCCTTTTTCCGGCACTTTTAATCTGGGGTCATGCAGGTTTGGGCTCATGCTGTGGCCTCAGGACAGGATAGTCAATGTCCAGTGAAACTTTAAATGGTGGTTTTAAAGACTCTTTTTTTCCCGGGACTTTTTAATCTGGGTCATGCAGGTTTGG
>JAODAL010059728.1:0-21309 GCA_025379985.1 Phyllomedusa bahiana
AGATCAACCAACAGTGTGACTCCACCTACCAGCAACTCTAGTGTTCTTGGCTGCCTCTCCTCTTACTTCCTGATCAGAGGACACTCAGAAGCACATCCTTTTCTATGACACCTCCAACACAGCTCTTCCAGCTGGACAGCAGCGACTTTCTGCTGTTCAGGTGGGTTACTCTCAGCAAAGATCGTATCCATACCTTTGCTGGCAACAGGACATCCTCTCTAGCAAATTTTCACCTGTAGGATTCCATTACATACTGACTTGTTATCATTGGAAGTCGTCTTTTCCAACTTTTCCTCTGGATTCCCAGCTGACAAGGCTTCTTGGTTTGTGGTGAGTCCACCTTTCCCAGACCACTGACTCTGGTTGACAATGGCCTTTAGTGCCTGGTAGTCTGCCTCAAATTGGGCCTGGAGTGGTCAACTGTTCTCCCATATGTTGGCAGTTTGTTGCTCAGTTTGTTGCGTTACCTGTATCAACTGGGCAAGCAGCTCATCCATGGCCCGACAAAAAAATTTCAGGCAGCAGCACAGTCTCTGTACTGGGATTTGTTCCCTTCTCTCCACTGAGAACACAGTCTCTCACACCAAAGAACTCTTTTAGCAACACCAATAGTTAGGCTCACTGCAGCAAGTTCTATGCACATTTTGCATGCACCACTTCAGGCACCACGTATTTTGCCAATCCTTCCAGTTAACGTACCAGTCTTGCCCTTTGCATACCTCCACTATACGTGAGCACCTGCTTAGCAATTGGACACCATCTTGGACTGTCCTAGGAGTCACTTTAAGCTTTCGGCCTCACCGTCCTTGGTAGAACAGTTAATGGCACACCAACATATGTTATGCTGACACCACTCTTCTCCTTAACATTGGCCTCAACCAGCTTTATTCAGGCACCGGTACATGAAAGAAACAAACAAACATAAGCAAAACCCTCGGTCATCTCCCCACTAACTAAACATAAGTAGATACTCTCTCTACTAGTGGTCAAACCCTATTGCCGAGCACCACAGCCACATTGCTTACACAATCCACTACACTGTACAAGCTTCCCTCAAGCCTCTGGGGACCAGAGCTCTCTCCTCAGCTAAGCTGCTCCAAACTTCCAGGTAGCAACTATACCTCTTTCACCCATTTTTTTACATATGAAGATACGAGAGAATTGAATTGGTTCAATACGATTGGATATTATAAATGCCAACATAAAATCTGTACCGCTTGCAAATATTGTCAAAACAGTAGTCACTTCTACGACAAATGGTAGAACGTTTGCCGTTAAATCCTATAGTAACTGTAACACTAAAAATGTAGTCTATCTAATAACATGCAAAGAATGCAATGTACAATATGTAGGTTGTACATTGGGAGCACTTGAAATAAGGATTAGAAGACATATCAGATGCAAATAAATTTAATAAGCATCTAGACATTTTGTGGACATAAATACAGGCAACACTAGTGCCTTTTCATTTGTTGGGATCGAAAGGGTTACCTATGGAATCAGAGGTAAAAACCAACATAGGCAACTCCTAATTAGAGAACCCAGGTGGATTTTTCAGCTGAATACGAGAGTGTCGATGGGTTTATCACCTTAAGCCAAAGGCCTGAAAAGTAGTTAATGACCAGAATTCTTTTTCGTTTTCGCCTCCTTGCGTTTGAACAGTTGTAACTTTATTATTATTTCAATGACGCAGTTGTATGAGGCCTCGTTTTATTCGAGACAAGTTGTAGTTTATAAGGGAATAGTTTACATTCACTTATAAATAATAGCACAATTTTTTTTAAATTGTTTTAAATTTATTTATTTTTTTATTTATTTTTTTACACCATTCACATTTCACACTTAATAACTTGTTAAATTAATTCTACAGGTTATTACGGATTATGGATACCTAATATGTGTAGATTTTTTGTGTGTGTAATGTATGCACAATTATTTTTATTAAATATTTATTTTTATTTTATTTATTTTTTTTTACACTTTTTATGTTTTTTATTTATTTTTTTTAAAATCCCATGAAGGGAGAACTGGTTTACTTATTTTTTTACACCTAGTAATATAGTTCATATATGCTAATACATTATAATCTGTGTCAGTCTGACACAGGCAGTGATCAGGACAGCACACAGTCTGGCCTGATCACCGGCTTGTTACACAGACAGCCCTGGGGCTACTCTAGGGCCCCAGGGCTGACTGTGCAGCCGTTCCCTGGGCTCTGTCGGGTCACCGGATGTTCCGATCACCCGACAGAGCAGGGAAACTGCGGTGCGGTGACGATCCGTGGAAATCAAAGGGTTAAAGCACCGGGGATCAGAGGTTTTCCCTGCTCCCTGGTGCTCGCAGGAGCTGCCCTGGGAACGTTAGCCTGGCGCCGCAAACTCCGATGTCTGCAGCAACGCCAAAAGACGTCGGTGTAGACGAATGACCTGAAATGCCCGCTGTCAAAAGACGGTGGCCGGTCGTTAAGGAGTTAAATACAAAACAGGATTTATCCTATCACTATTGAATTCTAGAGAGCCTACATTTATTGGAGACTATTGATCTTCAATACTGTTCACAATTATCAGTATATGTGTTTACTTTTATACTTTATATTAGTTTTTTTTAGCTAAGTTTTCATTTATGGCATCACGTGATAATTATTACTTGATGCAGATAGATACTATATCTAGCAGACACGTATGTAGCACAGCCAGCGATGACTAAGGACAGTTGTCCGAAACGAGTTAATGGTTGTGCTTTATCACGGTTAAGAACTACTTGTCTCCTGACACCCATTTATCTTTGTACTCGATTTTATGTCTATTACGTTAACAATAAAGTTTGGAGAATTTTTAAATCAGTTCCGGAGGTGTAGCTGGTGCATCTATATTCTACGTGATTGACTTGGGAGGAACGGATCTCTTTCCACTGGGCTCCATCCATTCACTTGACTACAGGAAAGATGAGCTGACTTAACTTTATTCATTGTTGAATGGATGGAGCCATGTACTGTAAAATCCTGAGTGACAATCTCCTTCCCTCCGAAAGGACATTAAAAATGGAACATGGCTGGGTCTTCCAGCAAGAAAATGACCCAAAGCAACAAAGGAGTGGCTTAAAAAGAATCCACTGGACCACCGCAGGCGATGGCGTAAGCCCACACCAGGGAGTGGAATCTAAGTGGGTCCCGGTATTCACCAGAGCCCGCCGCAAAGCGGGATGGACTTGCTGCGGCGGGAGTCCACCAGGTCACTACCACTGGCGGGGCTTGCCTGCAGTGGCGGCCAAGGGTAGGCGAGGTACAGAATCGGCAGTAAGGCTCATAGTCGGGGACAGGCAAGAAGGTCAGGGCAGGCGGCTGAGGTTCGTGAACGTAGACAGGCAGAAGGTCAGGGCAGGCGGCAAGGATCGTGGTCGGTAAACATAAGCAAATGGGTTCGGTACACGGTAGGCAAGACAAAGGCTTTCTGGAACGCTTTCCCAATAGGCATGTGCACTAAAGATCTGGGAAAAGGGCCCCTGGGAAGAGGCTGGGCTAAAAAGAGCAGTGCCCGGTAATAGCCAATTACCGGCGCACTGTCCCTGTAAATCTCAGACTGCCGGCGCGCGCGCTCCCTAAGATGGTCGGGGCAGGAGCGAGGCTGGGTAAGTCACTGGGGACCCGGGCAGCGGGATGAGCGGACCCCGGACCCGAGGTGCGGGACGGGGCGCCGCTCAGAGTCGGGGCACAGATGCGCCTGCAACCCGGGACGAGGGTCGCAGGGGCATCCATGACAGTACCCCCCCCTTGGGTCCCCCCTTCTTTTTTAGAGTGAGGAAAATTTCTGAATCTGCCTGCGGTCCAGGATGTTCTCGCTCCGGCTCTCCACAATCTTTCCTCGTTCCCGGGAGCCCCCTTCCAGTCGACTATAAAATATCGTTTCCCTCCTAGTCCTGCCTCATATTACCCGAGGATTTCTTTAACCACAAAAGATGAGCGGCATCAGCCACAGACGGAGGATGGACTGCCTTCTGAAGAAGCGTATTTAAGGCCCAGTGGTTTTAGATAGTGAGACATGGAAGGATTCGGGATACGCAAGGTTAGAGGAGCCTGAGTTTATAAGACGGCACCGGTTTTTATGCGCTTAAGGACACTCGAAGGGGTCCACAAAACGGGGTCCGAGTTCGTATTTCAGGGGATTTTGAAGGCGACATATCTGGCAGACAGCCGACACCGTTATGCACCCGGGTGTAGAAGACAGGAGGAGGGGCTTCTTCTTTTATATGCCCGCTGCCTTCATGCGGGTCAGACTCACGAGAGCAGGGATTGCGGTTCAGGTGACAAACGTCGCCTATGTCCAGTACCCAGAGAGTCAGCAGCTGGGACCTCTCCAGGATAAGGATTCTAGCGTGAGAGGTGGGCGGGGATGTAAGCCGTACACAACGAAAGGGGAGGCACCCGCGGACTCTGATCAATGGAATTATAGAATAATACCGGCCCTAAGGAATAAGTTGGCACAGTCATTTTTGGCCGTGCAGACACGAAATGGCGCAGGATAACATCCCTGACACTTGTATTTCACTTCTCTTCCACCATGGGCCAATCGTCTGAGGTGTGGTAAGCCGATTAGAATCAATCTATGCACCTGGAGGTTTAGCGCAAAGGGCCCGCGCAGAAATTAGAAACTAACTGCACTCCCCCGATCAGAGATGATTTGAGAGGGAACCCGTGCAGAGCAAAGAATGTGAGAAAAAATATCGGTCGGTTCCAGGCGCGAGGGACCGTAGGCAGACTCTGGCAAGGGACAAAAAGGCCATTATAGAAAACCGGTGCTACCACACCTAGCCCACACAACGGTATGTACCGGGATGATGGGGGTAGGTCCGTTATGAAGGTCCAACGCTACGTGAGACATGGTTTCGTAGGGATTGGCAGTGGTTGGCAAGAGACCTGCCGGCGTTTGTGGGCGAGAGCCTTGTTGCGAAGCGACATAGAGTTCAACCCTGTGGACGTAACTCTTTAACGTCCTTGAGCAAGGTCCTGCCACCAATAGTACCGGGGGGAAATCAGGAGAAAACAGTCTTGTGGGTACCGTGAATGCCGCGCCACCAGTGAGCAGTGACCCCACTTCAGATTCGCCACGGAGCGCAGTGCGGACGTATGTCCTTCCCCGAGGGACTTTCGCGTAGGTCGACAGGGCTGCGGAGATAAGGCGTTCCGTGGAAATTATGTGCTCTGTGGATCGCGTCTTTACGCCACCACGTCCCTTGAGGCAAACGGGAGAGGGCATCAGCCTTCACATTTTTCTCAGGCAGGGCGGAAAGTGACTCTGAAATTAAAGCGGGAGAAGAAAAGAGAACCACCTAGCCTTGCGTGGATTAAGTCGCTGGGCAGTCCTGGGAGGTACTGGAGGTTTTTATGACCGATGTAGATAAAAATGGGGATGCCGGGCCCCTTTGCCAGCAAATATCGCCTATCTTCCAGGCCAGTTTTTATGGCTAATAATTCCCTGTATCTCCAATGGGGTGTGAATTTCCTTCTTCCCCGTGAAAAGGTTTTAGAAAAGAAGTCCACAAGTGACCTGTTTTGCCTGTGGTCTTTTGCGTGAGGTACTGCTTCCAGCGGCCTAACAATGAGCGTCCTACTTCAAGCGAGAAGTTTCGCTGGTCTGGCTGCACAGGGATGGACGCAGTGCAAAGGGCCGTTTTTGTTAAGCGTTGGAGAAATTGCTTCCTGCGGGGCCTCAGAAGGCCATCACCGTGGATTGGCGTTCTTCCCGTAAGGGCCGACAATGGGAGCCACCAGCGCGGAGAAGTGCGGAATAAACTGCCGGTAAAAGTTGCAGAAGTCCAGGGAACCGTTGTATGGCCCACAGGGCCAACTGGGTCGTGGCCATTGCAAAAATGCTGACAAATTGGCTGGTCCATCCGTAGCCGCTTGGTTCCCGAGATAATATAAACCAGAGGAACAGGAAGCTGACTTGATGTGAAGAGGCACTTCCCCTAATTTGGACATACAAGAGATTAGCTCGGTAGGCGGCTGTAGCACTTGGCGACTGAGAGGCGGTGATCACAAGATCAGGAGAGTATATCAGGAAGTCGTTCCCAGAGACCCCGACGACAGGTATATAGGAGAAGATCCCGTGAAAGACATCATTCACACTTTATAAAAACAAATGTGAACTCCTGTAAGATCGGCAGGCGCATTAGGAGAGTCCGAAAGGCATCACCAGGAATACTCGAAGTGGCCGTTCTCTGGTGATTGAAGGCCGTCTTTACCACTCATCGACCGTTGTGGATCCGACCAATATTGTATGGCCGGCCTCCAGATTCCAGCTTGGAAAAGACCCTTGCGCCCTGTAGGAGTGTTTCGAGATAGTTCAGTGATCAACGTAGAGGGTAACCGGTTGTTTTTGAACCGTAATCTTGTTCAGGGACCCGTAGTCGAGTGCAGGGTCGTAAGGACCATCCTTCTTTTCCCACGGATAGAATAATCCTGCTCCTGTGGGAGAAGAGAACTTGTTCATAAATCCTTTCTGAAGATTTGTCACGGTTGGGGGTGGGGGGGTTATGGATTTACTCAGACATTGTCTTAAGAGTCTCAGGAACGGATAAGGGGTAGACTCTGCCCCGATGAGGACGTGGTTACCGGGCAGAAAGATCAATCGGCAAGTCATATGGACGATGTGGGCGGCAGGAGGTCTTCTTGCTATATGCATCTCGGAAAAGACAGTTCCAGTAAACTTTCCGTTGACATTAGTATGGAATCGGGAGACCCGGGCTAGATAGCAGTTTAGAGCGCGTATGCCCGGTCTAACGATGGACGCTTCCCGCCAGTTTGCTTGTCGCTGTGATGTCTCCTTACAGCCACCGGCAAGCGCCGACTACTTCAATGTGTGGTCTGCTCCATCTCGTGTCTATAAAACATATCTTCGTTTTAGATTGTTGTTGTTTAGCGTGCCGGGGGTGTCTCCAGTACATCGTCAGTTCCTTTGGGCTAATTTTGCAGCAGCACCACGGAGACCCAATAGGATGGGCGAGGAAGACCGGTGGTACACATAGAACTTGTCAGTCTCTCTTATATGGCGATGTCTACCAATTTGAAGGAACAGTGGCTCCGTACGGAAGAGCGGACTAGATCGCTGAGGATCACCCCACTGACGGAGAGATGGATAGGGGTTTCTCCAGGAGAACCACGGGAAGAATGGTGTTGAGACACCATGGCAGCGACCAAGAAGTTCCTACCGAAACGGAGTCCAGTAGGGCTGAAAGCTTGAAAGTGGGTCCCCGGCTTCCGTGCTGAACCAGGACGGTATGTTTCAGACTAGGGGAGAGACTGCCCACCCCTAGGACGCCTCTCCCACGTAGCCAGGTGCTCTCGTCTCCCCGCCGCCGCGGACGGAGCATGCAACCCCTGAGGAGATGTTCGGGCTGCCACAGTAAAGACATAGGTTTTCCTTACGCCGACGTTATCTTCCTGCGTAGTCCAGGTGGGCTCTATCCACTTGCATGGCCTCTTCCACGGCTGGCTGGGAAGAGGCTGTGGAGGCCGTAGGAAACACCGAAGCAGACCGGGATAGTCGGCGTGGTAGGACTGGTTTCATGCACTTGCGGAGCTCCCTTCAACGGCTCTCTGCGAAGCGGATATCAATCCGGTAGCCAATGGATGAGCCTCGCTTAAAGAAGACGTAGAGTCCCGGGCGGCGAGGGCATCCTTAATCTGTCTGGAGAGGCCCTTCTTGAACGTGGCGCCCAACACTGCATCGTTCCAGCCAGCACCGATGCTAGTGTGGCGGAACCTGCACAGCGTTAAGTCTCCCACGAGCTTCCCTGCTGGCAGTCAACAGGGCGGTTTTTCAGCAGACGAAGCCGCGGGCAGGCTCTTCGAAGACACAACGAATTCCTGTAGAAATGTCACCAGGTCAGCGGTGACCGTATCTGCCTCCGTCCCCAGAGAGGAATGTTGGCCCCTGGCCAGGGCTTTACCAGAGTGGAGACTGACCACTGAATGGCCACCTTGGATCTTTCCGAAGGGAACTGACCAGCCCATAAGTTCCACATGAAGGGAGCACTGGTGAGAAGCCCCTGCAGCCTTAGGGTCCCCGTCAAACTTTGTGGGCAATGGACAAGCGGAGCTTATGTCTACCCTGGAGCGACCGCGCACGGGAGGAACCACTGCAGCCGACTGCTGCTGCTGAGTGGCGATGAGCTGCTGCATCATGGAGGAGAGCTGCTCGAGCTGCTGTGCTTGCTGCGCGATCTGTTTTGATTGCTTGACCACGACGGTGGTGATGTTGGCGACGCTCGGCAAGGACACCTTGAAGAGCCAGAAACAACAAACAGCGCACAATTGGCATCTATTAAATCAAAGGAAGTGTCAAAAAACGAAAAAGGACAATCACAAGGGGCCAATTCCTTACCACGGAAGTCGACAAGGACATATGCACAGCGTAAACGCGTGTACAAATAAAGGAAGAGGACTCTCAAGTCATTGTCCTCACTCCCACAGTTCTGACACAGCCTCAATTATGTGCCAAAATCTGATTTTGACTTTTTCCATACCATCATGGACATTAATAAATTTGTAAGGCTTCTCACTGTAAAAAAATTTTTCTTTGATAGAGAGAGAAGTGAAGATGAGTTGTCCCCTAGGGAGGACATAATCTATAATGAATTTGAAGGTTTGCATTTTAAGGAACAACTGGCATTGAAACATTTGTTTGAGTTAGAAAAGGAGACAGATAGTGATATGCAATATTTTGAAAATGATAGCTCTAAAATACAACATAACATGCCAAATCCAGGTTTCTACCCATTGAAAGCCAGGGTCCCGGCCCTGGAGGCTTTTCAAAACTCCATGGAACGCGACCTTTTGGCATTACATAACAAAAATTTAAGAAACAAAAGTAACAATAAATATAGAAATAACAACCTAACTTGGAGCCAAATGAAAGCAATAAAAGAATTAAAAAATAGGGATCATCTAACTATTAAGAAAGCGGATAAGGGGGGAGCGGTGGTAGTTATGGATAGTGGTTTATATGAGAGACAAGTATTGGAGATATTGAATAATACCCGTACATATCGTAAATTAAAAGAAAATCCCACATATAAATTTCAAGAGGCGTTAGATCGGCTTTTACAAGAGGGCATTGCACTGGGAGTTCTCAATGAAAGACAAAAAAGTTATATCTTGGGGAAGATCCTGTTATTCCGATATTTTACGGGGTCCCCAAGGTCCATAAGAACACCTTTCCACCTGATTTGCGCCCTATAATATCAGGGAATAATTCTTTGAACGAGCGGGCTAGTATGTGGGTTGATAAATATCTTCAACCGCTAGTCCGCAATCTACAGGTTACATCAAGGACACCAAATCCCTCCTAAAAACAATGGCGAGTATCAACTGGCAGGACCAATATAATTGGGTCACATGCGACGTGGTGGGATTATACTCTTGTATACCCCATGACGTAGCAGTAGTGGCCCTTACCTTTTTTCTTAAACAATACAGTACCTATGATACACACTTGCAGGAATTTATCTTAATGGTAGTAGAATATCTCCTTAAACACAATTATTTTAAATTTGCAAATACCTTCTACCTTCAATTAGAGGGAGCCCCCATGGGGGCCACTTTTTCTCCTTCTCTGGCCAATATCACCATGGCCTGGTGGGAACATCATGCCATTTACAGTACTAGCAACCCATTTGCAGACTGTATAGTGTGGTATGGGCGCTACATAGACGACCTCTTGCTCATCTGGGGTCGTGATGTGGCGCTCATCACACTTTTTGGAGTACATAAACTCCAATTCATTTAATTTACGTTTCACAGGAAAAAGTAGTGCCAATGGTGTCTCTTTCCTTGATGTATTTCTAACTGGGCATAATAAAGAGGGCAGGATAGTGTCTAACTTGTATTGCAAACCCAATTCGGGCAACACTATCCTCAGAGCCAACAGCAGCCACGCTTCATGTACCATTAAGGCCATCCCATACGGGGAAATGGTCAGAGCTAGGCTCATTTGTACTGAGGAAGAGGTTTTCTCTATATCCAAATAGAAAATAGCCCATAGGTTATTACAAAGAGGTTACAATAAGAATGACATAGATCGGGCAACAAAGAGGATTGGACACATAACACAAAAACAACTGTTAGATATGCCACATAGAAAAACAAACATGGAAAAACAACAAGAGAAAAACAAAATCACTTTTACTACAAAGTTTAGCAGAAATTTCCAACAGATAAAAAATATTTCAAAAACAATGTAGGGATTTTAAGACAGGATGATATCCTCTCTATAATCCTAGATGAAGGAGTCCGAGTTACATCTAAGAGGGGGCAAACTTTGGGTAATATCATTGCGCCCAGTGTGCATATTGGTCATCAAACCAAAACAGATAGAGTTTGGCTATCCCAAAAGGGTTTTTTTTAAGTGTGGAGGGTCCAGATGTAGTGTGTGCAAGTTGGCAAAAAAGACAACAGAATTCACAGATATGACACAACAGCAATGTTATAAAATTAATCATTTTGTGAATTGTGACAGCCATCACTGCATATACGTCATTGAGTGTACCCTATGTGACAAGAGATACGTAGGTAGCACCATTAGGAAGACTAAAATACGGATAATGGAACACATTAACAGTATAAAAAATCAAAAATCCCAAATGTCGGGTGCAGCCAAGCATTTTCTAGAAAGCCACCAAGGAAACATAACTGGGTTCCAATTTTATATAATAGACAAGGTACCATACCCCTACAGAGGGGGAAACTGGACTAAGATGCTAAGGCAAAGTGAGGCACAGTGGATCTTTAAATTGGGGAACAGGAGACCCGACGGTTTAACTTACCGTACGGACATGATGTATATATACTAGGGCATAGTGTCAGCTAAAAGGAGCCATTTACAAATTAGGTTTACATTAGAGCATACATTGTATCTAATATTTGTCACATCCTATATCTGTTAGCGTTACCAACCTGAGCATTCAATACAGTTTGCTAGTATAGCACTAAGTACTTTTTGTTCCATGGTTCCCTTCTCCATTAACATCACATGATCACCTCCCTGTTTGATGATTGGTTTTAATTGGGTTTTTATATGAGCCAGGTAACCCATACAGACTTAACAGTGAGCAAGAGTCAGTAGACTCGAAACGCGTCTGTTGCTATCATCGGGGGTCTGTTGCTAGGTTGCCGTGCGGCACTCTGGTGTTGTTTTACTTTGCAAGAATAAAGTTTCTGTTTTTACTCACGGACCGGAGTATCCTTAGCGCCGTCTGTTCACTGCACACGTCACCGGATATCCTTCTTTTGCATTCACCTTGGCGGGATCCATGGCCGGATCTTACTGTAATGGTCTGGAGGTGGATCCTCTGGACCACCGCAGGCGATGGCGTAAGCCCACACCAGGGAGTGGAATCTAAGTGGGTCCCGGTATTCACCAGAGCCCGCCGCAAAGCGGGATGGACTTGCTGCGGCGGGAGTCCACCAGGTCACTACCACTGGCGGGGCTTGCCTGCGGTGGCGGCCAAGGTTAGGCGAGGTACAGAATCGGCAATCAGGCTCGTAGTCGGGGACAGGCAAGAAGGTCAGGGCCGGCGGGTGAGGTTCGTGAACGTAGACAGGCAGAAGGTCAGGGCAGGCGGCAAGGATCGTGGTCGGTAAACGTAAGCAAATGGGTTCGGTACACGGTAGGCAAGACAAGGCTTTCTGGAACGCTTTCCCAATAGGCATGTGCACTAAAGATCCGGCAAAGGCCACTGGGAAGAGGCTGGGCTAAAATAGGAGCAGTGCCCGGCAGGGGCGTTGCTAGGCTGGTTTATTCGGGGCACAAGCCCCGAATGAAACAGTCTGTGCCCCGAACCTCTTACTTACCAGCTGGCCTGGAAGGTCCGAGAGCCTCCCGCAAATAGGGGAAGTTTCCTGGACCCAGCGACAGCTGGTAAATCTCCTGCAGCCAAACGGCTGCCCGGGGCTCTTTAAACAGGAGCAGCGCAGGGGCAGCGTCATCAGACACTGCCCAACGCCACTGAAAGCAGGGGCCGCCCGCCCGGCAGCTACACTGTGAAGCCCGTGCTCAGAGAGTGATTGATGGGTGAGGGGCCGGGGAGCAGGCAGCAAAACTATTTGTCCCATGCAGGCTTCCTCCTTCCCCCCTCCCCTCTGTACAATGCTAGAGCCCCGGAGAGGAGAGGCTGGAGGGAGGGGGGTGACCCACGAGAAGTCCTCACATCACTGCCGGCCAGCAGCTATGTCACCATGTGCAGTGGAGTGCGTGAAGCAATGGTTCAGGTGAGAGCGGATATAAGAGTCCTGCAGGCTGCTGGACATCAGAGGATTGTACCTGCTTTCTCACAGTTTTTTTGCCTCCTGCTGTGGTGTCCCCTCTGTGCTCTCCATAGTGAAATTCCCCAATATACAGTGCAGAGTTTTCCTGCAGGGCAGGGTGACCCCTCCACCAGGGGCGTAACTAGAGAAGCCAGGGCCCCATAGCAAACTTTTGGATGGGGACCCCCCCCCTCCCTGACCACGACCATGTACCAGGACATGCTGTTAGATAATGTAGATAATAAAAGGTGCAAATACCTCACCATACATATCACCATCATACTGCTACCAATCAAATCCACTATACCAAAACCAACATTACCAATAACGCTATTACAGACGGACCTGATTATCCCACCCGAACACGACCACAAATTACCACCACATCGTGACTGAATAATAACCCTACACTATTACTGATCAGTACACAAAGCCCAATACTGTCTAAAAAATAATAATAATAATATATAATAATAAGTGCCCATAAAGTGGTAATATAGTGTAACAGGTCTGCGACTGTATATAACCACCATACAGTGACCATAGAGTGGTAGACACCAGTGTACACAGGCTCTGCAGACCGTATATTAGCCCCATACAGTGCCCATATAATGGTAGACCCCAAATGTACACAGGCTCTGCAGACTGTATATTACCTCCATACAGTGACCATATAGTGGTAGACAGCAGTTTTCACAGCTCTGCAGACTGAAATAACCCACCATACAGTGACCATTATGTGGTAGACAGCAGTGTACACAGCCTGTGCAGACAATAAGTGATTACAGTGCATTTTACATCTTGTGACTCCGGGTGACGTTTCTCTGACCAGTCTTTGGGACTTTCTTTTGTTCTGCATCCGTCAGTCCGCCATCTTGATGACATCTCCCGACCACTTGTCCCTGCAGATTTAGACAAAATATCTTAGAATCTGACTTTTCCAGCACCTGCCCCCCTGGCTATAGGGGGCCCATTTAGCAGGCAGGGCTAGATAGGATATATGGGCCCCAAATGGGCAAGGTTTAGGTAGCAATAGAGTGCCATATAGGCAGGCAGGGTTTAGGTAGCTATAGGGAGCCATACAGGTAGACAGGGGTTAGGTGGGCTATAGGGGCCATATAGGTAGGGTTAGGTAGCTAAAGGGGCCCCATATAAGTAGGACCGGCAGGCTTGTGGCGGTATAAGGCAGGCTTGTGGGGGATACGGCAGGCATTTTAAACTGGGGGGTGGGTAGAAGCAGGCGGGGCATATGGGGGCTGAAACGGGCCCAAAAGGGGGGGGCATATGGGGCTGTAAGGCAGGCAGGCAATAGGGGGCTGATAGGCAGGAAAGCGCATATAGGGGGCTGTAAAAGAAAGATAATAGGGGCTTAAGGCAGGCAGGCAATAGGGGCTGTATAGGCAGGCAGGCATAGGGGGCTGTATAGGCAGGAAAGGGCAATAAGGGGCTGTATGGGCAGCAGTATAGGGGGCTGTATGGGCAGGCAGGCATATGGGGGGTATAGGCAGGCATATGGGGGTATGGGCAGGCATTTTGGGGGCTTAAGGCAGGCATATGGGGGCTATAGGGGCATATGGGGGCTATAGGAGGATAGGGGGGGTATGGGCAGGCTATGGGGGCTATAGGCAGGCATAGGGGGGCTATAGGAGGCATAGGGGGCTATGGGCAGGCATATGGGGGGCTATAGGCAGGCATATGGGGGCTATAGGCAGATAATGGGGGGGTATAGGCAGGCATATGGGGGGTATAGGCAGGCATATGGGGGCTAGAGCAGTATATGGGGGCTATAGGCGGGCCCATATGGGGGGCTATGGGCAGGCATAGGGTTTAAAAAAAAAGAAACAACTACTCCCCTGGGCCCCCAGCCCCCCCGATGCCCCGCTCCCCCGCTCTGCTCTCTCCCTGCACCCTCTGCGCTCAGCGGGGGCGGGGGGTATGTGACGTCACAGCGCGCGCCAGGACCACAGAGGGCCCGGGAGGGGAAGTAACAAGCGGAACGATCGGCGCTCCGTCCCGCTACTACCGAGCAGCGCTGCCTCTGAACGCTGGGCCCGGGGGGCGGACGTTCAGAGGGAGTATGCGCTGGGCCCCGCAGCTCCCCGCCCTCCGCAGTGACTGTTAAGTTCACTGCCGGCGGGCCCCGGTGCGGCATTACCAGGGTAGGGACGCAGTAGCAGCTGCCCCTGGGCCCCCCTAAGGGCAGGGGCCCGTAAACAACTGTACCCTGCTTTCCCCGGGAGTTACGACCCTGCCCTCCACCATATACAGAGCAGCAGGTCTTTATTCTTTTTATTTGGGTCACACTGTGCTGTGGCCTTTGGGACCCGTGTTGGGATATTGAAAATAGGGAAAAACACATCCCAACAGATCCCACAATGTCCATAGGGGGCAACGCACAAACATGGTCACTTTTGAACTGTGTGTGTTCTGTTTTGTAAATGCTTTCTGTGCTGGACAGAACAGTGCGGTCAGTAGCGCTATTTTGTCCAGGTCAGAAAGCTTTTCTTACTTTGCCTTGTGAGAGCCTGTGAGTACCACTGAATGCACCGTATGTACATAAAATACAAATTCTTTGTGAGTTGGAGTTAGGAAAAAACACAACTGTGCAATTTTTTAGGAGTTTTAATTGTTCTGGAGTTCATTGTGTGATATAAATGACATATTATCTATATTCTGCAGATCAAACAATTTTTGTGATAAAATATATGTCTACTTTAGGCCTGATGTGAAAAACAGAAAGCAGGGGATCTGTTCACTGCAGACACCCACGGCACCCAATGGATCCTATTCATTACAGTGGGTCCGTCAGGTTTCTGCTGTGGTGTCTGTAGCTGAGAAGGAAGAAATAGTTGCTGTGGATTTTTTCTGTCTCAACAACAAACACTATGGCAGAGATCTGATGGATCCACAGCAAAAAACCTGACACAGATGTGAACCAGGCCCTACAGGGGGGGTTTCAAAACTACTTGTAGTTTGACAGTCCATAAAGGGAGGATTTAAAAATAAAATATTTACCTTGTGAACCCACTATTTCAAGTGACACAGCAGGTCCTTGTGCAGCCAATTACAGGCCATGGTAGTGACCTGTAATTGGCTGCACATGTCTGCAGATTCACAGTGAGCTAATGTGAATGTGAATTTTCCCCTTCTATTTTATGATAAGTATACGTTCTTTTAGATTCTTTTTCAACAGTTTATTGAATAGGCATACAACTAGTGACAGGGATATAAGTTTTTCTGTAAAAATCCATGCCACAGCTCACAATGGGGCGTGAAAAATGCCGTGTGAACCCAGCCCTACAGAGCAAAACATAACACAGAGGGCCCGGGCCCCGGATGTTTTGGGACCCTAGCAACGCCCCTGGTGCCCGGTAATGGCCAATTACCGGCGCACTGTCCCTTTAAATCTCAGACTGCCGGCGCGCACGCTCCCTAAGGGGCGGCGCCGCGCACGCCGAGGGACCGAGACGGACGGGGCAGGAGCGTTGCCGGGTAAGTCACTGTGGACCCGGGCAGCGGGATGAGCGGACCCTGGACCCGAGGTGCGGGACGGGGCGCCGCTCAGAGTCGGGGCACGGATGCGCCTGCGACCCGGGACAAGGGTCGCAGGGGCATCCGTGACATTTAGAGATGATCTGCACAGAGGAGTGGGCCAAAATTCCTCCTGACATGTGCGCAAACCTCATCATCAACCCAAAAAAAATCTGACTACTGTGCTTGCCAACAAGAGTTTTGCCACCTAGTTTTAAATCTTTTTTTTCCAGAGGGATGAAATACTTATGTCTCACTGCAAAATGCAAATAAATTTATATAATTTATACAGTGTGATTTTCTGGATTTTATTTAGGATATTCTATCTCTCAATGTTAAAATTAAAATGGCTGTCTCACTTTATTGTTTCATGTTACCTCATTCCTGTTTTCTTGGATTCATTTTGAATTCAGGGGCGTGTTTACTTGCTTCTAACAGGCTGCAGTAGAAGCCAGGTCTGTAGCTATAGCAACCAGTGCTGGCAGCCAATCAGGAGAGATTGAACAGGTCTGTAGCTGTAGTGACCTGAGGAGCTGATGCAGCCCATACAAGAGGGAATATCTGGGAATAGGTAGGATACTGTTAATGGACACATACTGCAAAGTGATTTGTTTTTGCAAGATCTTTAACATGAGAAATCCTTGAAGCGAGCCAACCCCTTTAACCTACCCTTAAAATTATAGACTGTTCATGTCTTTGTCACCATCATACTGTTACCAAACAAATCCCAATATACCAACAACAACATTACCAATAACGCTACAGAAAGACCCGAATACACCACTATAATACGACCACAAATTACAACCACATAGTGACAGAATAATACCCCTATATTATTACGGAATAAAGATCAGTATGCAAAGACCACTATTACGCTCATACAGTGACCATTTAATGGTAGGTACCAGTGTACAAAGGCTCTGTAAACTGTATGCTACCACCATACAGTGCCCATATAATGGTAGATACCAGGCTTTGCAGACTGTATATTACTGCCATAGAGTACTGGTAGATACCAGTGTATACAAGCTCTGCAGACATATAAGTGATTCAAGTGCACTTACATCCAAGGACTCACAGGTGATGTCTTCTCTGATGAATCGTCTATTTTCTCTTTTCCTCTGCATCTGATCCAGACCTACATGATGAATTATCATGGCCACCACACATCCATAAAGAATTTTCACACAAATATCTTGGAATTCTCACTTTTCCAGAAGCTCCCTAACTGTCCACCATGTCTGTACAAACTTCCCATGGGTGGAAGAGCACCCATTGCCATAGCTTAGATGTACAGTCTCCAAGTGGGTGGGGAGGAAAAGAGAACTAAGGGGTCGTTTAAATGGCACAGGACAAATACCGGTGTACACGGCCGCAGGGTGGATGGCTTTTCTCCGCAGTTAGCATTAATGGTTAGACGGAGACCTGGAGAGTCGTACAAGCCACAGTGTCTTGCACCCACTGTGAAATTTGGGGGAGGATGTGTGATGATCTGGGGATGTTTCAGCAAGGCTGGAATTGAGCAGGTTAATCTTTGCGAAGGACGCATGAATCAAGCCGCATACAAGGTTATCTTGGAAAAACACTTGCTTCCTTCTGCTCAGGCAATGTTCCCCAACTCTGAGGACTGTTTTTTTCAGCAGGACAATTCGCCATGCCCAACAGCACATCAAGACTCTGTCATGGCCAGCCCAATCTCCAGACCTGAACCCCATTGAAAACCTCTGGAATGTAATCAAGAGTAAGATGGATAGTTACAAGCCATCAAACAAAGAAGAACTGCTTACATTTTTGTGCCAAGATTAGGATAAGGTCACCCAAAAGCAGTGTGAAAGACTGTTGGAGAGCATGCCAATACGCATGAAAGCTGTGATTAAAAATCATGGTTATTCCCCCAAATATTGATTTCTGAACTCTTCCTGACTTAAAATATTAGTCTTCTTGTTTCTAACTAAATATGAACTTGTTTTCTTTGCATTATTTGAGGTCTGACAGCACTGTTTCTTTTTTATTTTGAAGATTTCTCATTTACTGCAAATAAATACAAATTTTTTTGCTTTGAATTTCGGAGACATGTTGTCAGTAGTTTATATAATACAACAACAATGTACATTTTCTCAAAAATATACCATTGAAAAGAAAAATCAGAGAAACTGAAAATGTTGCAGTGGTCTCTTAATATTCCAGAGCTGAATATAGAGATAGATATGCATACACATACATATTAGGTAGCTGGATATTTATACAGACACACACACATAAATAACAGAAAAAAACCTTTGTACTTTTTTCCTAGTATTTCAAATTTTCAATCTGGAAAAAAGAAGTTGCTTCTTTCATGCTGTGATCTGCTGTGATTTTGCATCAGGGAGCTGAGAAGCAGACTAGTCTGCTGGGTTAATCCATAAAAAAATGCATAAAAATCTGTGTCTATACTTTAAAGTCTATGTCTAAAATCTGAAATGTGTAGATTTTATACACGGATTCTGCATAACATTTTGTGTGTGAAAAAAATCTGTAAATTGATTTTGGGAATAAATCGAGTTTCTGAAATTCTTCATAGTGTAAACCTTGGTCCTGACTGTGGATAAAAGACTCACACAGCTGTGACTGCAGTGCATACAAGCATGGAATCCTGGCGCATGGAATTAGGGGCGGGGCCAATATGGACACAGCACGTTAAACTGCCAACCACAAGATGGATGCTCCCATCAGCTGTTTCCGAGATGGTTCCCTCAGGCTGAATAGTGGGCATACCCCGCCTGAACATTTTTAGCAGCATCCCCCAGCTCCCCGGGGTCTGAAAGTCTATCTAATTTTTCGGAAGCTGGGTGAAGTCACATCCTTCAATTAGTTTTCTCATACCTCCCAACCGCCCGTGGCAGCAGCTATAGCAGAGGGAGGTAAGTGACCATTCCTGACAGACGCCTCTCCATTACAAGTGCTGGGGCTTGGTGTCAACCAGCAGTGTTCTTTGTCACCACAAGACTGACACTAACCCCCCTGTAACTAATATCCCAGTACCCAATGCAGCAGTGGTACTGGGAAGAGCCGGGTTACCACCAGAAGTGGACCATCTAATGTGATGTCAGCAGGTATTTTTAGGGTTGGAAGGGGGAGTTCCCTGGACCTTCCCCTATTGATATGACAGCTACGCGCCCGTTTTACCTCTTTTGGGCATAAAATTGGGGGGACCACACTTCATTTAAAAAAAAAATAAAATCTGGGTGTGCAGGGGATGTAGTAGCCACTTATAACTGAAGGGAGTTGATACAGCAACAATGGACAAAAAAACCCGGCCTTAAAATTTCAAGGCTTTATTACACACATATAAAAATATTCAAACAAACCCCCCTAAAGATGCCAGGTCACAATGCTTTTTCGGGTTTTTAAAACACCTTTATCATACGAGAAAAAACACTAAAATCAACATTTATATAAGATGTATAATTAGATATAGTTAACTCACTTGTGTAATGCTCATTCCCAAACATGCGGGAAAAAATTCCCGGCAAAAACGGAGCCGAAGTGCGCATGAACATGCGCAGATTCATACATAACCTAGTAACTATATGGTTTTATGGAAAGGAATGAGCGGAACACAGGGGTTTTCAAATAAACCCAGGGAACAAATTTTAAAATTTCCAAACCTACATAATAATATCAATTCCAAGCTATATGTTTAACCATTTGTAAATAAAAACTAATAATGAAACATGATTTCTCTTTTACTACTAAGGCCTTTCTTATAGGCTGTATCTTGGTCAAAAACCCAATCGCTCACGAAACAGGGGGCATATTGTTACAGTGCCTCCGGGTGTACGGTTTTGGAGATAAGGGTCCTCTGGACCCCCGAAGCGGTGGGGGTAACCACACCAGGGGCGGAATCTAAGTAGGGCCTGGTTTTCACCAACCCGCCCAAAGCGGGATGGACTTGCTGCGGGGGGAGTCTACCAATCACTACCCCCGACGTGCTTGCTTGCGGGCAGCCCAGGTGTAGCGTGGTACAAAAATCGGAAGGGAGGGTCGTAGTCGGGGGCAGGGAAAGGTCGGCAGGGGGCAAGGTTTTGGGTTGTGGAAGGCGAAGGTCAGGGAGTTCAAATTTGTGGTCAATGGGGGAGCAAACGGTAAAAGGGACATGGTAATCAAACAAGGGTTAGAAACTTTCTCTAAAGGCAAAGTCACTAAAATCCCGGGGAGGTTTTCTAGGAAGAGGCAGCTTTAAAAAGGGCACGACCGGGAATAGCCAATTACCGGGCGCGGCCCTTCAAATTAACACTGCCGGCGCCCCCGCGCCCTAGGGGGGCGGGACCCAACGCGCCGGGGCACGAGACAGCCGGGGGAGGAGTGGGCCCGTAAGTAACCTGGGCCCCCAACCGGCGGGGGCGAGCACCCCGCGACCCAAGTGCGGGGACCGGGGCCACTTTGGGCAGCGTGGCACGGGTCGAGGGTCGCAGGGGCATTCGTGACACAGGCATTGGCTTCATGATTTTATCTATGCCTATAATTATAGGCCCTAATAATTATAAGTCCCTTATAATTATTATTAGGACTCTCCCTAAAGTACTGTGATAAGCTAGATCTATTACGCATAGCTTTACTCGTGATTTCATTTAGATGTTCTAGAAATCTTGTTTTCAATCTCTGGGATGTACTTCTTACATAGTATAATTTGCAAAGAGTACATATGGCCAGGTAGATTACATGATGGGAGTTACAACTGATGTACTGTTTGATAGGAAATAATTTGGTATTATCACTATTTGAAAATTATTTTGTCACAGTAACATATTGACATGTTCTGCATGGGCTAGAACCACATCTATAGAATCCATTATTATTTAGCCATGTAGTTCTATCTGTACTTCTGGAGGTACAATTAGGGGATAGGAGATCTCCTAGTGTCTTAGGTCTCCTAGATACCACTCTACAACCCCCAGCTAGGACCAACTGTAAGATAGGATCCTGATTTAGAAAAGGCAGATGTTTGAAAAAAATATTTCTAATCAATGGAAATTGATGGGTAAAGTCCACCACTAGGGTGGGTTTCATTTGATTTTGGGATTTAACTTATATAGATTTTATAAATTTTTCACATTTTTTATTCCTAATTTTATTGATGTAAATAAAGTAATGGGTATGCTCACCTGCATATGAATGCTCCTAGGAGAGATAGAGCTAGGCACCGCCACCGCCTCGTGGTTCACATAAGCAAAAAGAAATCCAAGTGCCGCTGCGATATCTACTACCTGGTAATGTTTAAAAATTGAAAAAGTTTTATTAGAAATCCAAAAGAATAAAACATACAAAAATACATGGACCTATGCATGGAAGAGCAAGAGATGGAACATGCGTTAACCTTCCTCTAGTGTTAGGGTCATGACCGACCCATTTTAGGTTTTAAATTCATACAAATTCTACATACATTTGTTTATTGCATCAAGACTTTTTGAGTTTTTCAGGAATTATTTTAA
>JAODAL010059729.1:0-21309 GCA_025379985.1 Phyllomedusa bahiana
AAATATTCATTAAAAAACACAAATAGCATAAGCGTTTCGTGCTGCAAAGCATTTCCCTCAGATGCTGTAATGTTACGGGACGTGCTGCAAAGCACTTCTCAGATGCTGTAATGTTACGGGACGTGCTGCAAAGCACTTCCTCAGATGCTGTAATGTTACGGGACGTGCTGCAAGCACTTCCTCAGATGCTGTATGTTACGGGACGTGCTGCAAAGCACTTCCTCAGATGCTGTAATGTTACGGGACGTGTGCAAAGCACTTCTTCAGATGCTGTAATGTTACGGGACGTGCTGCAAAGCACTTCCTCAGGATGCTGTAATGTTAGGGACGTGCTGCAAAGCACTTCCTTCAGATGCTGTAATGTTACGGGGACGTGCTGCAAAGCACTTCCTCAGATGCTGTAATGTTACGGGACGTGCTGCAAAGCACTTCCTCAGATGCTGTATGTTACGGGACGTGCTGCAAAGCATTCCTCAGATGCTGTAATGTTACGGGACGTGCTGCAAAGCACTTCCTCAGATGCTGTAATGTTACGGGACGTGCTGCAAAGACTTCATCAGATGCTGTATGTTACGGGACGTGCTGCAAGCACTTCTCAGATGCTGTAATGTTACGGGACGTGCTGCAAAGCCTTCTCAGATGCTGTAATGTTACGGGAGTGCTGCAAAGCACTTCCTCAGATGCTGTTAATGTTACGGGAGTGCTGCAAAGCACTTCCTCAGATGCTGTAATGTTAGGGGACGTGCTGCAAAGCACTTCCTCAGATGCTGTAATGTTACGGGACGTGCTGCAAGCACTTCTCAGATGCTGTATGTTACAGGACGTGCTGACAAGCACTCTAAGATGCTGTAATGTTACGGACGTACATACAGATTGAGGAAGTGCTTTGCAGCACGAACGCGTTATGCTATTTGTGTCTTTTAATGGAATAAATATATCTTTTATCCTACGTTGCCATCGCACGAGGACTTATTTCTGCGGACGAGCGCCCGGTCCTATTTTTATTCTGTGGTCCTATTATCGTTCCCCAAGGTCTCCTGATACTTGGACTACGCGGCTGCTGTCTTCTTGGGGCTTAATTAAGCCAAACAGGTTTTTATGAGCGTTGTGCCTCTAAAATATCAGCACAACGCCATCAGGTGATTACCGTATATGGTTTAATTTATTGTATTACCTGACGTACTTTCACATAGAGCGCCCTCTCCTTTTTCTTTTTCTACATAACAGGATAGGATTAGATACACAGCTCAGCAGACTGTATCACACATGAAAGATTTAGATACCACAGCCCATCAGACAGTATCACACATGATAGGCTTAGATACCACAAGTCATCCGAGAGTATCACACATGATTGCGTTAGATATTAGGAGTTCATTTAAAACATAGACAACTGGGTGAAGACATGAAGGTAACAGGTTATTAGGAATGAGACACAGACCTGCCCCGACCACCCATAGTGTGTGAACATGCGAGTTCTTTAATAATAGCCTCATGTAACGAGATCCGGGAACAGCAGTCATCATGTCATCCCTGCAGCTGATAGCGGGGTGTGCCTCCTTCATGACTGCTGACGCTCCTTGCCGTCTACCTGAGAGGTCATTACTCTGCATATAGTCGGTGCCATTACTGTAGATTGGCTCTTTTTTGCAGCCCTTCCCATTTGTTCTCTTGGGCAGGGTCGCCCACTTGCGGGGGCCAGGGGCTGCACAATTTTGCAGGTAGAGCGGTGGCATTGACAGCTAGGCCTGATTGCTTGGGACTGTACCCTTTCCATATTTCCATGTGTTTGAAGACGGACTTTCCTGTGGTCCTGGATAGAACTGCTCGAACGTAATAGGGTTTGCTTATATAAAGCTGACTCTGCTGGAGGAACGTTTTTGTTTTGAAGGGCGAGACACTTCATTATGATGCAGTCTGGGTTACTATTCCCTTACTATCCAGGAAGGTAACCCATAGCTCCCTGACAGGTGTTATACCTAGAAGAAAGGGGCACATGCAGGAGGCACATCGCTTGTCTCGCTGTATTATGCAAATCCTGCAAAGAAGACCATTTCTGAGGCTCCTGGTGCTTGGCAAATGTCATCATTTGTGCCTACTGTCCCTGCCAATACAACATTGCATCAGTGTCCATAGATATCCAAGTACAGAGCGTCCCGCTCACTAGTGGCCAGGAAAAATCAACCACAACTCTGGGAATAACAAACACATTTTAATGAAATTTGGTCAAAACCTCCCTTACTGAGTGGCAATCAGGAACCCCTCAGAACATGTGCTTGAAGTGCCCTCTGTTCATGGTCAGGGCACCTGAACCCGATGCTCCTTATCACTGAATGCTCTGGTCCAGCAACGCTGCAGTGATTTTTTGTGCCATGGTCATGGTTAAAATATTTGTGGCTCATTGCAATGAACCTTCTGCTTTAAAAAGTCTTCCCAGGACTTTCAGGATTGGGCAGCATTGGGTTCAGCCACAAATAGAGGACATTTCCAGCATACTTTATGAAGGGCCAGGTGCAGTGTGGGGCTCCTGAAAAAACGCTTAAAGTTTCTATCCCGGAAACTTTTTTTGGAAATTTTTGGGGGGTTTTTCATTTCAAAGTCATTTCAAGATTTTGGGGGGGAAAAATCTAGTTATGGGCCCTTTTGGTTTCCCAAAAGCAAAGTGCTAGGGTTTTAAAGGAATGGGCCATTTGTTTAATTCTTGGAGTGGGAGAGAGCTCCGGTGCGGGGTTTGCTACGTTCACTGACAGCAATCAGTGGTCCTGCAGCAGAGAGAAAGAGATCTTGTTCAGTCCCATGTAAACACAAGCAGATAAAGTGTATAGTTTTGTTCTGTAGAGGTCAGAGGTGTAATAAGCTGCAGGATATATCACTGTGTGAGAGAGAGGGGGAGGAGAAAAAAAAATCACCCATCTTTCCCAGAGTCCTGAATGTCAGATGCCCCCTTTTAGTTACAAAGTATGTAGAGAGAGCGAAAAAGTAGATATAAAAACTATTGAGTTACACTCAGGGTGTGGAGTCGGAGTATTTGGGGTCGGTGGCTATTTTGCAGGAGTCGGAGTCGTCATAAAATGGACGACTGACTCCCAAATATATAATAAGTTGGTCAGTTAGTTCGTTGCAGTGCAAAGAGCAAGAGGAATTGGGTCCGGCCAGTGCTACTGCTCATATCTTCAGCCTCATCACATGAGGAGTGTAATTGATGACATTTGGGGCAGGCAAAACGCTGCCCCTGGGGGAAAGGGTTCTGCTCCAGGGCAAACAGATTTCAGCAGAATTTTTCATCTGTTTTCAAAGCAGTAGAAGAGGTTAACCATTCATCAAAATGGGCTGTGGTAAAGGCAATTCCCTTTATACCCTGACATTGTTAGAGATGTTGCCCCTGTAGTTATTGTTTTGCCCCCAAACCCCAAAGTTGTGTAGGAGGGGCCCGTTCTCTAGCTGGAAATATGGATTAGATGGGGAGGTCATTTATGCAAGTTGATGGCGGGAATACTATTTCACAGAAAAAATTCAGAGATTTCCACAAATGTTCCTGCGTGTTTTGCTTTATTTAAAATTTTTTGTGTCCTAAAGTCTTACCCAATAAATAATTTTACATGACAAGCAAAATGGTAACAATGGTTTGAACTTGTGACTTTCAGGCTCCATATTCACCATCCATACGCTTTGAGGTACTGTAATTTTTTATATGCAGTCATCTTACCTATCTTATCATAAATGTGACTTGCAAGTATTTGCATCGCTTAGTTCTGCAAATTCTTTCTTGTAACTGCATTGTTACTGTTTTGCTCCTAAAAATAAAAATGTTAAATTTTGTTTTATTTTGTTAGTATTTGGGAAATCCACCTTTGGTTTTCAATACTGCTTGAATCTTCTGGGCTTGGATCAGATTCAAGCACATCTTAACCAAAATCTGATCCCAGGTTTTTCTACCATTCCCAATGTTGGTGCAGACTGGACTTGGGGTACATAAAAGCTTTTTTTCGACTCTATCCACAAGTGTTTAAAAAATCAAAACATTGTTACTTTTGCTTGTAAGTGTCTGTTGTAATAGATAGCTTGATTATTGTATCATAAGGTGATAAAAGCCTGATGTTACCATTTTACTACAGTAAAGTTATCACTTAATCATGCGCCACGTATGAGGGAGTCAGAGTTGGGAGTCGGAGTCGGGGCTTCGGCTTGCCGACTCCACAGCCCTAGTTACACTTAGCTTTTCACTTCCAACGTGACACCTGAGAGTCTCTCCCTTCCCCCAGCTCACACAGAATGAATCCACACATGCACACTTTGGGGCTGTTGCAGAGAGAGAAGATACTCCTGCTGGGGAGGAAAACGCCCCTCCATTTCATAACCTCTCCTTAGCAACCAGTATAAATGGCTGCCAAATGATGAAACGATAAAACCCCTTTAAATAGGTCCAAAATACTGCGCTGATGGCATTTATTGCAGTGCCATCACTTTCAAACTGGGGGGTGCCTTATGATCCTAGGGGTATGTTCACACGGCGTATGTGCATACGATTATAGATTCATGTTTAGATCTGTGTTTTTAGACCGCGTTAGCGTCTGTTTAATTGTTTCAATTTTTAAAACAGATCGGTTTCGCAACGATCACCCCTTGGTTTTTTTTGGTCTTTGAGATCCCTTTGAAGAATTGACATGAATTTTTTTCGAAAGATGAGTAGGAGCCCTATTAAAAACTATTGGGGGCGATCCTGTGAAGCAAAAAAAAATCCCAAAACCCCAGCTGGGTTAGTGTGTCTTGGATGTTTTTGCAGCGTTTTGGAACGTTTTGAATTTCCAAAACCGATCAGAAAAAACTGTTTTTGACATACCCCAAGTCCCAGGGGTACAGGATTCTGCCATGTTTTTTACAGTAGCTTTACAGCAAACTGAGCGTTTTCCCCTTCACTTGTAAGCTGTGGTGTTTAAGGGGCGTAATTGAGAAGAGGAACCCCAAAACAAATTTTGGATGGGGGCCCCTACCTCCTTCCCCCATTGCCCCCTCCGGGCCACGGGGGCCAGTCCAGGACTGCTGTTTGATAAAGAGATAAAACAAGGGGTAAATACCCCCTACTTTTCATTTATTTTGCTACCCAAACAAAACACTATACCAAAAACCAAAATTTCCCAAAAACACTATCATAGGGGGCCGGGTTATCCACAGGCGGCCTTAGGGGGGGTTTCGGAGGCTTAGGGGGTGGTAGGCAGGTTAGGGGGTGGTACGGGAGGCTTAGGGGGTATACAGGGGTTAGGGGGTATACAGGTGGTTAGGGGGTTTAAAGGGGGTTTGGGGGGTTAAGGTGGTTAGGGGGTATTTCGGGAGGTTAGGGGGGGGTGGTACGGCAGGGTTGGGGGTAACAGGGGGCTTAGGGGGGATCGGTGGTTAGGGGGTATACAGGTGGCTTGGGGGTTAAGGGGGCTTAGGGGGTTTACAGGGAGGGTTTTTGGGGGTGTAAGGAGGTTTGGGGGTTATAAGGGGTTTTTGGGGGGTTTCAGGCGGCTTGGGGGTATAGGCAGGGTTTTGGGGGGGGGGTGGCGGCTTAGGGGGTTAAGGCGGTTAGGGGGGATTTTCAGGTGGTTGGGGGTTTTACGGTGGTTAGGGGGTTTTTTCGGTGGTTAGGGGGTTCGGGGCTTAGGGGGGGGAGGCAGGTTTGGGGGTTAAGGTGGTTAGGGGGTAAAGGTGGGTTAGGGGTATAAGGTGGCTTAGGGGGTTACGGCGTTGGGGGTTTACAGGGAGGCTAGGGGTGTACGGGGGCTTAGGGGTATAAGGCGGCTTGGGGGTATACAGGCGGTTGGGGTATACGGCAGGTAAGGGGGTATACGGAGGCTTAGGGGTTTTCGGCGGTTAGGGGGTTTACAGGCGGCTTAGGGGTTACGGGGGCTTAGGGGGTTTTACAGGCGGTTAGGGGGTTACAGGCGGCTTAGGGGGTGTTTGGCGGTTTGGGGGGATACAGCAGGCTTAGGGGGGTTAAATAAGAAATGTTTATTACTTTCGGTCCACCGCCCCGTGATGTGACGTCACCGCGCGCGGCCCACGTGATCACAGGCGCCAACAGGGAAGTAGCAGAGGGATCGGCGCACCGCTCTGCTATCTCCGGGCAGCGCTGCCTCTGAACGCGCGGGCCGGAGGGTCCGGGCGTTCAGAGGCAGCACGCGCCGGGCCCCTCAGCTCCCCGCCCGCCGCAGTGAATTTTTAAAGTTCACTGCCGGGGCCCAGGAGCGGCATTACCGGGGTAGCGGACGCAGTAGCAGCTGCCCCGGTGCGCGGGCCCTCCTGAGCGCACAGACCCCGGAGCAACTGCTACCCCGGTAATTACGCCCCTGGGTGTGGTGGTTCCCCAGCTTAGCGGGTAAGTGGTAGGTGGAGGTTTACTGTGAATCTGTTCCCCATGTGCCTGTTCTCTTTACAGAGATTGGACTCCCAATGATGATGCATCATGGGAATACCTCTTTATTCATTTATCAGAAAAGGGGCTCCGAATTCTACCCTGTTTTCCCCGAAAATAAGACAGTGTCTTATATTACTTTTTGCTTCTAAAGATGAGCGAAGACTTATTTTTAGGGGATAGCAGTTTGTTTGATTGTTATGCATGCCTTAAACATAGAGTTCAATCTATACTTGTATGCTATGAATAAGGGGAATCTGCTTTGCTGTCCCAAAACGCGTCAGTTTGAGGGTCATCTACACGGGCTGCTAGTTACTATATGTGCCTATGACCATGCTTTTATTTTATGAAGATTTAAATACATTTTTGTGCTTTTAACTGCTATATATTGGAATTGCTGGATCGTTTTTCATTTCATTGGATGCTACATTCTGACCAAGTGGATCCAGGCATTGTGTTCCAGTGGAGGTGGTGAGCTGGCAATTTTTTTTTTTTTCTTATTTTTAGGGGATGTCTTATTCCTCCATGAGCAAGAATTCACCTTTACAATTGAACAAAAATCCACATGTATTAATATACTGTAGTGATTTCATCACAAACATCAGCAGAAGCAGCCAAACTATGAATTGCATCAAAAAATGCACCATGTCTTATTTTCAGGGGATGTCTTATTTTCAGGGAAACAGGGTATGTAAAGACATTATAGGGATTCTCTGATAACAATAACAAATATATGTAATTGGGGCCCAGGAGGTCCAAAATAGAGAAAAAACGAATACTTACCTAGCTTACCCTTGATAATCTGCTCTTCTCGATTTCCAGGTTCTCTAATCGACAGATAGACAAGGCTCACGGTCCACTGTAGGTGAATGGAGCACAAGCCCTTCCAGCATTTTGGGAGAAGAACCTAGAAGTGGAGAGGAGTGACGCGACAGGAGCAGGACACAGCTCGGTAAGTATTAGTTCTATATCGATTTTGAACCTCCCCAATTACATATACAGCTCTGGAAAAAATTAAGAGACCACTGCAAAATTTTCAGTTTCTCTGATTTTTCTCTTCAATGGTACGTTTTTGGAGAAAAATGTACATTGTTATTTTAATATATAAACTGTTGACTACATGTCTCCGAAATTCAAAGCAAAACATTTTGTATATATTTGCAGTAAATGAGAAATCTTCAAAATAAAAGAGAAGCAGCAGAACTGTCAGAGAAGCAGCGCTGTCAGACCTCAACTAATGCAAAGAAAACAAGTTCATATTTATTTAGAAACAATAAGACTAAAGTTTTAAGTTAGGAAGACTTCAGAAATCAATATTTGCGGAAATAACCATGATTTTTTCATTCAAATTCCTTTTGGCCTATTTCTAGCACTTGTTTTGGCATCCAACTTGTCCTATTGCAAGAGGATTGTGAAGACCACAGCAGTGTCTTTTATACTTTCCTTCATGAAATAAGATTTGGTTCAGGTGATCACCTAATCAGAAGCACATTAAGGTTAGGTTCACACGGCTTAATTGCAGTGCGTATTTCAGCCCGCAATTACACTGTGTGGACGAGAGCGGGGCGAGGGGACCGGCATCTCGCCGGCCCCATAGACATGCATTATTCTCGGCGCGTATATGCCGTGAGTAATTGACATGTCACTTCTCTCCCCGCTCGTCGTATTGTGTGAGCAGGGAGAGGAGACGTAATCCATAGCTCTCTATGGGAACTGTGGATTACCGTCATGACTGGGACGGATTTCAGCCCATAATTCGCACTGTACGGCGCGAATTACGGGGCTGAAATACGTGCCCAAATAAGCCGTGTGAACCTAGCCTTAGTAGAATGAGGTGGACTTTGGTTGGAATTTAACTGACACTGGAATGGCCGTCAGACATGTAGAGATGCTGGTTTTTAGAAAACTGTGTAGTGGTCTCTTCATTTTTTTCCAGAGCTGTGTATATTTCTGGACAACCTCATTAAGATAAGTAACAAAATTGCACCTGCAGGTACCACTAGAGGGAGCTCAGGACCTCACTGCATACTGTTAATGCACTGAACTCAGTAATAATCCTGTATACAGTAGTCCATAGCTGCTCTATGTTTGCAGCTGTTGCTTATGTCTAATGGCGCTAGAATGAGGACCCCCTAATACTCAGTAAATGTGGCGTATAAGGCTACTTACAAAGAAAGTATCATTTTCACAGTTGTGGAATGGCCCCAAAGCACTGACCACGAGGAGATCTCGTGTGTGAGAGGAGGCAGGTGAGAAGCGCGAGTTATCGGCTCCTCAGTCAGCGAGCCGGCGACATGCTGTTACTCAGCACTTGAAGCTGATTAGCGGCAGATATTAGTAGCCAAGGAAAAGTCTAAAGCAAACAAGCCATTCACTGCTGTATTGTGCGGCGGCTGAGTGCTAACAAATGATACCCAATAGCAGGCACTTGTTCACAAGCCCGGACTGGGAGGATCACACGCGAATTCCCCGGCTTTAACGTGAAGCCGCGCTTTCAATGAAAATGTCACTTCTAAGTGGGCAAAAGGAAGTCGAGTCTCGAGAGGTCTCTTCTGCTTTTGTCACGTGAGCACGACGAGAGACTTGAATGCACAGTCTCGCAGATCCGGGGCTCCCGGCAACAAAGGGCCAGGTGTTTTCCATCTCTTTTATGTTAATCCGAAACAAAGAGAGAAAGTCGCGCATTGTTCTGCACTATGTAAAGTCATCGATTAGTGGTTACAAGGAATTTCACTCAGACTAGGAAAAAAATCAAGGGAATCTTAAGGATCACAATGTCAGGAGCTCCACGCTGTCACTTCTGCTTAATCTCCAGGGGCACATTCAGGGTTTGTGATTGTGTGGGTATAATATATACTATTACTAAACTATATAATGTGTGTGTATAAAATATATACTATATGTATTGTGTGTAAACAGTATATATTAATAATAATAATCTTTATTTATACAGCGCCAACAAATTCCGCAGCGCTTTACAACGTAGAGGGTATAATTACAGACAAAAGACATTACACAGTGAAAACTACATACAGGTGAGACACAAGGTGTGAGAGCCCTGCTCGCAAGAGCTTACAATCTATGAATACTAACTTATAAATTATATGCGATGCTGTAACTGTTCAGTTCTGGGCTCCAGTTTATAGAAAAGATGTAACGGAGCTAGAGAGAGTGCAAAGACGAGCAACCAAACTTATAAGGGGAATGGAGCATCTTAGTTAGGAGGAGAGGTTAGAAGAATTGAACTTATTTAGTCTTGAGAAAAGACGGCTCCGGGGGGACATGATTAATTTATATAAATATATAAATAGTCCCTACAAAAAGCATGGGGACAAATTATTTCATGTAAAGCCCCCTCAAAAGTGGACATTCCCTATGGCTGGAGAAAAAAGGATTCAATCTCCAGAGGAGAAGAGCGTTCTTCACTGTAAGAACTGTGAATCTGTGGAATAGCCGCCTGAGGAGCTGGTCACAGCAGGAACAGTTGGGAGTTTCAAGAAATGCTTAGATACCTAGCTGGAACTAAAGAATATTAATGTGTACGTAGCTATGTAAGATTTTGGATCCTGGCTGGTGGTGTCTCTGGGGTCAGAGATGGGGTCTCCCCTGGAGCAGATTGGTCCTTGCCTTGTGGGTTTCAGGGCATTAACCAGTGGGGAGGCTGGGCTTGAACTCCTTGTCTCCCTCCCTTCACCCACATTTTACCCACCCTCGGTTGAACTTGATAGACACATGACTTTTTTCAACCGTACTAACTATGTAACTCATTTAATTTTATAGCGTAGAATGCGCCTGAATCTATGAACCTGTTCTACTGCGGGTCATAGATTTGGTGCTTTCTTGCTACAAAGCGACACTTCTGGCTCAGGTAAACCACATTTATATTGGTCTACCTGTTCCAGCAGTACAGTAGTAGTGCGCCCCACCTCCAGCACGCCACCCAATCTCAGGCACATTGCAAAGTGCTGCGGGTGCTCTGTAATGCGACTGATATTGGAGTGCGTCTGGTTACAAATCGAGCGAACGGGCTTTGGGAGCTGAACAGACTTCTGCCGCAGCCCCGGTCACACATGTAGCCCATAGTCTGATATGTTGCAGGACTACCTTTTATGGGAAGTATCGTCTGTGTAACCTCTGTCTTTCTTCCAATCTGCATGAACATTAGAGTGTCAGCTCTTGGCTGTAATCTAGCGTAGTCCAGCTGATAGACATATTATAGTGAATTAATGTATCTTGCAGAGTAGCAGCACCATATATATAACAATATAGTTGAACCGTGTACATGCTTCCTCCAAAAATAGAAAAAGAATCAGCAGCACAAGTATAAAAAGTAGTGATTTTAGTAACTCAGGTTAATGCACACAGCTGCGCGCCAGCTCTTCCGTGCTGTAGCTGTGTATACTGTAGTGAGCACCCTGGGCACATACATCCTATGTTACTTGTATCTGCAGCACAGTGACAGTGAATCGCTGTCTCCTCACACAGTTTACAGCCCCTCATAAAATCCTGCCACAGTTTTAACGACTCTTATTTTTTACGAGACTCTTCAGACCAAAAAAATCCTTGTGTTTGCTTTCAGCTATCTCCTAAACTCTGGGTTTTATGTAAACAAATACTACAGGTCAAAAGGAACAAGTTTTAGCGCCGGCCTTGACCCTGGTACATTGTGCAGCAGCACAGAGAGACAGATGTTATAGCTAATCAGTGCTAATAAACACACGTCCAGATCCTGAAGATGGCGCTAGTCAGAATAAATGCCGCCAAACTGTGCACACACAGGATCGGGGAGATGGGAGTGTCTCACAGCTCTGTCCTGGGTCTATGTTGGGGGCTACCTCAACCTATAAGGGTATGTTCACACAATGTACTGCGTCTCGTACAGTAACCGCCGCAGTACATTGTGTGTTTCGGGAGCTCGTGCTAATACACGCATTGACATGCATTACTCACGGCGCGTAATCGCCGCAAGTAATTGACCTGTCACTTATCTCTCTGCGCGTACAATACGATCGGATTGTACGAGCGGGGAGAGGAGGCATAATCCATAGTTCTCTATGAGAACTATGGATTACTGTAATTTCGGTGCCCATTTTGCCCATATTAGAGCACAAATATGCGTCGAAATGCGCGCTGAAATTTCCCCGTGTGAACATACCCTTAGGCCTCGTTCACACGGCTTATTCTGCCGCGGATTGGCGCCGTACTGCGCGCCGGATTTGCGCTGCAGTACGGTGCCAATCCGCGGCAGCAAATAAGGTAATCCACTGCTCTCATAGAGAACCGTGGAATCCGTCGCTCCTCCCCGCTCGGCAAATCCGCTGCGGGGGGAAAGGTGACATGCACATTATTTACGGTGCGGACGCGCCGTAAACAATGCATTGTCTATGGGGCCGGGAGTGGCGCCCCCGCCGCGCTCCGGCCCCGCCCCTTATTCACGGCGGATTTGTGAGCTCAATACGGCGCACAAATCCGTCGGGAGTAAGCCGTGTGAACACGGCCTTACTCTGTCGGACTCTGTGGAACACAATGTGAAAGTAACCTTAGTGTGTACCATTACTATAATAAAGGGGTCTTCCCACCACACACTTTAGGCATAGCGATAGGATAAGGCCGCGTTTACACGGCACAGACCAAATGCCAGGCAGGAGATCCCGACCGGTATTTGCTCTGTTTCTGGCACGCAGGAGGGCGACTTTTGTCCACAGTTTGTGGATTCAAGCTCTCTCCCTTCGTACCCACATGTTCATGTTCTGCCCGAAAACCGGGCGGAAGAATAAACATGATCTAAATTTTTCGGACCACCGACGGTGTAAAAAAACATCCGGCAGAAAATCTGTGCATTGGGGACTGTTTTGCACGGATTTTCTATTGACATCTATGGGGGAGCGTTGCTTGTCGGTTTTTCAGACGGTTTGTAAAACCGCAAACCGTCTGAAAAATCGACCAATAACCTGTGCTGTGGGGACAAGCCCTAAGTGCAGGGATCCCCGAAAGTGCACGACTCTCCATTCTGTTCGATGGCAGCTCTGAGTACAGCTGCACAGTGTGTTCAGAACTGCGATAGAAGAGATGTGGTATTCTCTCTTTTCTGGGCTGATTCTTTTGTGGGTGTGTTTCTAACATAGGTGCAGGTAAGATCTAAACCAACCTATCGGGGGGTTTTCACATGATATATTTGTGGGCCGTACTTTGGGGCATAATTGTGCTGCAATACACACGAAGTTCGCCCTTCAAATACTGTAAGATCATTGAGTGCAATGATTTCCTGGAAATTCCCTGCACCAGGGAAAGTGAATGGGGGCTGGGCCGGAGCGCTGTTGAAAGTATGCGCTGGCCAAGGTGTCCTTTCAATAGCAGGTGCATACGCCGTGTGAACCTGGCCTTAGACTGTTAGACTGGGGATATCACATCAAATACAATCAAAGTCTGTGGTGGGAACCCCCTTTTAAGACAGTAGGTAGTAAGTTTCTTAGCTCTCTCTAATGTTGGGTGCAGAAAATCAATTTTCACATGTAGTTGTATGTATGTGCAGGAGATGTCCAACTGTGTCATGAAGTCAGAGCAATGGCTGCTGCACATGAGGAAATAAATCTAAGGCTATGTTCACACGGCTTAAAATGGGCCGTATTTCGGTCCGTAATTACGCGCCGAAGTGCGCAAATTACGGGCTGAAAACGGCCCAGTCATTACGGTAATTCACAGATCTCATAGAGAACTATGGATTACGTCTCCTCTCCCTGCTCGGCGAATCCGCCGCGTGGGGAGATAAGTGACATGTGAATTACCAGCGCGTATACGTGCCGCTGGTAATGCAAGTCTATGGGCCGACGCCCCGCAAATAAGCCGTGTGAACATAGCCTGAGAATGATATGGTGGTAATGGTGGAGCAGTCTGAGGGCGTCCAGCACAGGGTCCCTTATGGCGTAGTCATTTTGGGCGTTGAGGACGCAGTGATTTATTTGTTTTTTCCATCACTGATTTCTTACAGAAATAATTTTTCTTATTATTTCTCTGCCAACACCGCTGTATAAAGGGTATGTTCACACGGTGTGCTGAGGCACGTACTGTACACGTCACAATACGCCGTGTGTTTTGGAAGGATGCGCTGTACGGCCCCATTCACTATTAAATGTGGAGAAAACCGAATTCATAATCTTTCCACCGTCCCACTCCATCCCTCCACCTGATCTCTCTATCACTGTTAATGGCTGCACTCTCTCACCAGTCCCGCAAGTCCGCTGCCTTGGGATAACCTTTAACTCCTCTCTGTCTCTCAAACCACACATCCAAACCCTCACCTCTGCCTGCCGCCTCCAGCTTAAAAATATCTCACGCATCCGCCCATTTGTTAACCCTGATACTACAAGAATGCTGGTCCCTGCCCTTGTCATCTCCCACCTAGACTACTGCAACATCCTTCTCTGTGGCCTCCCGTCCAGCACTCTCACTCCCCTTTAATCCATCCTCAACTCTACTGCCCGTCTCATCCACCTCTCTCCTCGCTACTCCTTTTCCCCTTTCCTTCCCCCCCTGCCAATCCCCCCAAATGGCTTCCCATTGCCCCGCCCAATTTCAATTTTTAATTTTCTAAAACCTGACCAAAAAGGCCTCCATTTAAAACCCCCCCTCCATACATCTTGCCTAATTTTCCCGAATTCCCCCCCCTCAACCCCAAATTTTCCCCCTTCCCCCCCACAACCGTCCCAAGCTTCTCCCCTTGCCTTTTCCCCCTACCTTTGGGAAATACTGCCCCAACAAAATTAGCCCTTTTTCATTTAAAGGGGCCCTTTAACGCACCTTTAAAACCCATCTCTTGAGGATTTAAACCCTTCCCAAAAACCCCACCACCAAACCCCGCCCCCAAACAAAGTCTGGCCCCCCCCCCTCCCTCTTTACTAATTTTTAAGTCATTCTCGGGGAACATTTTTAAATTGTTTTACTTTTGTAAGGGGAACCCTCTTGAATGTACAGGCCATTGGGAAAAAAATTTGGGGCTCTAAAATAAATAATAATTAAAAAACATCATCACGGAGGGGGGTAAGCACCGCGAATTTAAATGACCCTGTCCCTTCCCTTCCCCCCCCGTGTACGATATGATTTTATTGTACGCCCGGGGGGAAAGAGGGTATAAATTTAAAACTTCCCCTTTTGGGCAAAAATTACCGTAATTTTAAGCGTGAATTTCGGTCGTTAAAAAAAAAACACAAAACCGTGGGAAATGCGGGGGCCGCCTTAAACGTGTGGGAACATACCCTAAGGCTGTTTTGTTTGTTTTTAATGGTACTAGTTAATGTATTATATAATATACTAAAAACAATACAAAAAAAATTGTGTGCAATGAAAGAAAACCAACCACCCCATTTTTTTGTCTCCTGGGTTTCACGCTGCAGTGTTTAGCATGTGGGTAAATTTTACAAGTTTTTTTTGAATTTCCCCCGGCTCCCTTACAATTTCAGTGATTTTGGGCTATTTTTTTTAAAATTATTTTTTTTTTATTTTTTTATTTTACATTTTTTTTTGTATTTTTTTTGTTTTATCAGGTTTTTAAAGTTTTACTACTTTTTTGGCCAAAAACCACTGCACTTATTATCCACTATTAGCTTAGGATGCAGTCACACTATGTTTTCCCATGTCTGATCGCTGTGAAGGTGATATGTCAAATGTATCCACAAGTCCCCATTCATTGGACAATACCCCAAAATATTTTTGGCTGGTCCTCAGGCTGGTAACCTGGTTATCTTTTTTTTCAGTATATGGAATAGTAAGTTCTTCTGCCCCCACAGAAGCCTTTTCGTAACAAAAGAAAAAACTAGACCCATGATAGTTTTAAAATTTTGGGCCCCTTTATGGGGTGAGGGCCATGTTTTTCATTTTCCCAACATAGGACCTATGGGGTCATATCCATGTTTCGACCCCCTATAATGGAGCTTATGGCGGTCAGAGGCCACGTTATGTGTTTTTTGCTCACATGCTTGCCTAGAGGAGTCAGATGACACTGTATGCACATTTTGCTAACATGGGAGTCTATAGAGGTCAGTATCCACTGTATGTGTTTTTTACTAACATGGGAGCCTATGAGGGGTCAGATGCCACAGTATGTGTGTTTTACTGACATGGGAGCCTATGGGGGTCAGTATCCTCTGTATGTGTGTTTTACTGACATGGGACCCAATGGGGCCAGATGGCACTGTATGTACATTTTGCCAATATGGGAGCCTATGAGGGTCAGATGGCACTGTATGTACATTTTGCCAATATGGGAGCCTATGAGGGTCAGATGGCACTGTAACCACAGAAAAAACTTCATACAACAAGGGAAAACCCTGCAAAAAAGCATTTGGATCTAAAAATACATGAGAAAAACTTTGATTTTTCTTGTTCACTGTTTTGATAAAAAATGTTTAACCCTGCCCGACTTTCAACGGGACCCCAAGGGGGATGGTCCTTACTTTTCCCTCCCTTCTTTTGACTCCAATTCAGACTTCTCAATTGGGTCAATCGAGCTCCATAATCCAGAGAGAAAAAAATACACCAGCTTTATAAGCAAACCACACTGATCTAGTAACCTGTGGAGATGGGTTGAACTCAAAAGAACGGTAGGAACAGTGTAGGACCATCTGTACTGAGATCCCGTTGATAGTCGGGGATGGCTTAAACATTTTTGATCAAAACATGTCAACTAAAAACCCCTAAAAGTTTTTTTTCTGTATTGTAGAGGGCATTAAGCTTTTTTGCAGGTTTCCATGTTGTTTGATAGCTTTTTTGCTGAGGGTTTCTATGATACTGGAATGTTGTATATGTCCACAGCCAGCCAGTGCCCCGGTTTTCACTTGGTTTTTTTCAAAAAAAAAAATTGGGTGCAAACCAAAACTTTGCATTTGAAAAATTTTGCTTTTAACTTTACGGGGGGAGGGGATGCCTCCTTTTGTTTTTTTTTGCACTCCCCCCATTACAGGTTACTAGGCCTTTGCGGTAGTTATAAAGCTGGTATTTTTTCTCTCTGGATTATGGAGGTCAGAGGCCCCAATTGAAAAGTTGAATTGGATCAAAAGAGGGGTGGGAACATTGTAGGGCCCCCATTTGGGGTCCCGGAAAGTGGGTAGGGCTTAAACTTTTTTGAAAAAAAACTGTGAACTAAGAACCTCAAAGTTTTCTTTCATGTATTGTAGATGGCACCGTATGCACGTTTTGCCAACATGGGAGCTGGGGGGACGATCCCCACAGTAGGTGTTTAATAACAGGGGCCTATGGGGGTAAAAAATCCCCGGGGTTTGTGTGTTTTTTAAAAGGGGGCCTATGGGTTCAGATGGCACTGATGTACATTTTGCACGTACACCACAAAAAAAGAGCTATCAAACAACAAGGAAACCTGAAAAAAAAAAAGATTTATGCGATCTACAATAATGAAAAATTTTTGAGGTTTAGTTCACACTTTTGATAAAAATTTGTTTAAGCCATCCCGACTTTAAGGGGACCCAATGCGGTGGCCTACACTGTTCCTACCTTCTTTTGAGCCCAAATTTTAGACTTCTCAATTGGGGTCAATCGAGTCCAAAATCCAGAGAGATAAATACCCCAGTTTATAAGAAAAACCCATGGTCTGTACCTGGGGAAGGGGGTTGACTCAAAAAACGGTGGAACGTGTAGGACCATTGTTAAATCCCTTTTTGATAGTCGGGGATGGTTTAAAAACTTTTTGATAAAACATGGTGAACTAGAACCTCAAGTTTTTTTCATGTATTGTAGATAGCATTAATGTTTTTTTGAGGTTCCATGTTGTTGATAGTCTTTTTGCTATGGTGTACACTAAATTTTGAAATGTGTGTTATGAAACCAAGCCATCCCATGTACACTGGTGCACTTTTGGTGTTTTTCAGAATTTTTTTTTTGTCAGAACCAACGTTTCATTTGGCATATATTGCTTTTAACTTATACAGGGGAAGGGATGCCTCCATTTTGGTTTTCTCCTCCCCCCTTTTGCACGGTTATTGACGAGTGCGGTTTTTTTATAAAGTGGTAATTTTTTTTTTTTTGGTTTAAGGAGAGGGGGGACCCCCAAAGAGAAGTCTGAAAGAGAGGGAGGAAAAAGTGTGGGCCTCGCAAGGGTTCCGTTGAAAAACGGGGGGCTTAAACATTTTTTCATCAAAACTGAATAAGAACCTCAAATTTTTTTTCATGTATTTTAATGGCACCCCTATGCAGTTTTGCCAATGGGAGGCCCCTGGGGACAGTGCCACTGTATGTGTGTTCAATAACATGGGAGCCTATGGGGGTCAGATACCACTGTATGTGTGTTTAATAACATGGGAGCCTATGGGGATCAGATGCCACTGTATGTGTGTTCAATAACATGGGAGCCTATGGGGGTCAGATACCACTGTATGTGTGTTCAATAACATGGGAGCCTATGGGGGCAGATACCCCGATGTGTGTTCAATAACATGGGAGCCTATGGGGGTCAGAGCCCGTATGGTTTTTCAATAAAATGGGACCTAGGGGGGCAGTCCACTGTATTGTGTTCAAAACAGGGGCCTATGGGGGTAGATGCCATTATGTGTGTTTAATAACATGGGAGCCTATGGGGATCAGATGCCACTGTATGTGTGTTTAATAACATGGGAGCCTATGGGGGTCAGATGCCACTGTATGTGTGTTTAATAACATGGGGGGGGCCAAAGGGGGGTTTGATTTTCCCCTGTTGTGTTTCAATAACTGGGAGCCTATGGGGATAGATGCCCCTGTATGTTGTTTAATAAAAGGGAGCCCATGGGGATCAGATGCCACTGTTTTGTTTTAATAACATGGGAGCCATGGGGCGATGCCCTGTATGTGGTTTAATAACATGGGCCTATGGGGGTCAGTGCCCCTGTATTGTTTTAATAACAGGGAGCCTATGGGGGTCAGTGCCCCTTATGTGTGTTTAATAAATGGGAGCCTATGGGGATAATGCCCGTATGTGTGTTTAATAACATGGGAGCCTATGGGGGTCAGATGCCACTGTATGTGTGTTTAATAACATGGGAGCCTATGGGGGTCAGATACCACTGTATGTGTGTTCAATAACATGGGAGCCTATGGGGGGCAATAACCCCGTATTGTGTTCAAAAACTGGAGCCTATGGGGGTCAGATGCCACTGTATGTGTGTTCAATAACATGGGAGCCTATGGGGGTCAGATGCCACTGTATGTAGTGGCATATTTCACACTTGAAACGTTGCTGTTGGGAAAACAAATCACTTTTTGAGTAAGTGCTGTCTGCGCCCGTTTTCTGTACTATTTTCGGGCTTGGTTCAGTCTGTTTGTTTTGCACTACACTTTTTTTCCTATGCTGCTTGTATATTTTCTGTTATGTGGTGGCATACGTCAGACGAGTCACTATATATAAGGGCAGCCTCCAGACCTATACCTCCCCCGGTGCTGAGGGAATTCAGGTTGCTGGGGAAAGGATTTTAGACCACTGCAGGTGACTGGAATGCTACAGAGTGTTTCTGGTAGCATTTTGGTGATAAGTTGAGCAGGTTATACTTCACGTAGAAATCTTGCCAGGGACTGCTCATACCTTACATGGGACTGCTTATAAGCATTTACTCAACAGAAGGAGCCCGGCTGCGCTGTATCCAGCACAATCTCCTGACACCTGAAGATAAAAGCCGCTCTAATCCCACCTGGCCTCACATAATCCACTCGCTTTTTGAAGTTTCCTCTTTGTGGGATGAAGTTTGTCAAACATGGATTGACGGGGAAATATGCAAATACTGGACGACAAAGGCGGCTTGTTCCAGCGACCTGTAGAGAAGCTGTGCAAACAGCTGGGGAGGCCGCCAAATCAAAGGAACGAGGCCGGGACCTGCCTGCATCACTGAGGCCAAGATATGCATACCCGGAGGGGAGGCTGGATACTACACGGCTCCTCAGAGTGCGCAGCACGAGCGTGCGATCGGGTTACACAATAGTGCTGTCATTCACTGAACGCGGCCGCTATGACTCGTGAGCGACATGAAAGCGGCACAAGATCTAACGTCTTCTCTCAGAAATATTCAGAAACAACAGTGATCTCATTATAAAGAAAACAACATTCACTTCTATATCCTGCGCCACTCCCACATCATAAACATGGCTAACATCTCTGCTTTCAGTCAGCGAATGGAAACCACACCTTATAAGAAGCCTTTCAGGCTTCCTTACTACCTTTCCGCTAATGAAGAATATTCCAGCCATACCAAGCCCTTTTAGGAAGTCATAGCAAACTAAAAAAAAGTGAGAATATAGTCTGTTGTTTCTCACAGTAGAGGGTATGCTACAATTACATCCAGGGCTGTGGAGTCGGAGTCGGTGCCTATGTTGCAGGAGTCGGAGTCGTCATAAAATGGACCAACTCCCAAGATATATAATAAGTTGGTCCAGTTAGTTCGATGCAAAGAGCAAGAGGAATTGGGTCCGGCCAGTGCTACTGCTCCCATATCTTCAGCCTCATCACATGAGGAGTGTAATTGATGACATGGAGCAGGCAAAGCGCTGCCCCAGGGGAAAAGATTCTGCTCCCAGGCAAACAGATTTCAGCAAAATTCAACCAATGGTTGAACCAAAGTTCAACCATTCATCAAAACTGACGGTGGCTGAGGCAATTCCTTTATACCCTGACATTGTTAGAGATGTTGCCCCTGTGGTCACCGCTTTCCCCCAACCCACGTTAGTGTAGAGAGGCCGTTCTCTAGCCTGGAAATAATGAGATCAGATGTGAGGTCATGTATGCAGGACCCCATGGGGCAATATATTTCTCAGAAAAAAATTCAGGACTCCAAAATTTTCCCGCAGTGTTTTGCATATTTCAATTTTTTTTGTGTTCTAAAGTTACCCCAAATAAATATTTTTACACGAAAAGCAAATGGTAAAAATGGTTTGAATTGGGCTTCAGGCCCTACTCTCCACCCACTACAGTTTTACATGGGCACTTTTAATTTTATTACAGTCTTTTCAAACCGATTTATACATTAAAATTTGACTTGCAAGTATTTGATTGCTTATTCGCAGATTTTTTCCCGTAACTGCATTGTTACCCTTTTTGCTCCTAAAACAAAGTCTTTATTTTTATTATTTTGTTGTATTTTGGGGGTTCCCTTTTGGTTTTCGCTTGCCGAAAACCTTATTGGGTCTGAAAAAATTCGAGCAATCTTGACCAAAATCTGATCCCCGGTCTCTTCTACACATTCCCGTGTTGTGCGACTGGGTTGGTACAAATCAGCTTTTTTCTTCAACTCTACCCACAAATGTTCAAAAATCAAAAAATTTTTACCTTTTGCTTGTCATGTCTGTTCTACCCAAATAGCTTGATTATTGTATCATAAGGTGATAAAAAAGTGATTTACCACTTTACTACAGTAAGTTCCATTAAACATGCGCCCGGGATGAGGGGGTCGGGGGGTTTGGGGAAAAATTTAGGGTCGGGGGTTTGGGAAAAATTGGGGGGCGGAGCGGGCTTTGGTTTGCCGACTGCACAGCCCTGATTACATCTAGTCTAGACAACCCGCTGTGAGCTGAACCGTCTACACATTACTTGCACTGATGCACTGTGGTAAAGTATCTGGAAAGCGGAGATCATCTGTGTTTAGTTCAGAGAGACTTGACAAGACTGGATACTATTGCAGCACCCCCCGCGTACAAGATTAGGGCATGTTCACACGGGGGGGCCTTTTGGCGCGACCCAACCTATCTGAAGGCAAAGTGCTAACCATAATTGTAGTTCTCACCCTCTTTTATACACAGACCTTTGTTTTTTACTAGAGTGAGGCAATGTGGGAAGGAGTGATGTCAAGCCGCTGGGGGCACATGATAGCATTCAAACGAATCCTACATGCCCATTTTTGAACTCACTGAAAGCTGAAACGGACAGACCCGGCATGAAAAGCCTTTTTGGC
>JAODAL010059730.1:0-21309 GCA_025379985.1 Phyllomedusa bahiana
TATTTTTTGCACCTTTAAATTTCACCGGGTGAATATAAAATTGCTTTTTTAAGTTTACTAGATCTGCTCAATGAACAGTGTGGGTGCGAAAAAGTCAAAAAACACGTAACTGTGATGTTTTCCACGATACACGGTTTTTGGGGCAACAACAACCTGTGTGACTCAAGTTTTGCTGATTGAAATTTAAAGTGAAAGGTGGATATATCAAACAACACAGGTGAAAAGGAAAAAATTGAAAACCATCTAAAATGTAAAATGATAAAAAAAAATGGAGTTTTGAGTAAAAAAAGGACCTCATTACTAGAAATGATTTTTTACCAAATATAATTCAGGCCCCCAAATTCCAGGAAATATTAAATAGCAAATTTGGAAAAAAATAAAGATATTCCACTCCCATGTCTACAAAAGTCTTGGTGAATTTATCCTGTTCTTTATAATAGAGCTTGTTTTGGGTTCCCCCGCGGACCCCCCCCACCCCCCCCCACCCCCGCCCCCCCACCCCCGTGAATTTACGCGGAGATGCGTTTTTAAAATTTCTAGCAAAATACATAAAATCTTCAAATCAATAAAAACTAAATTGAAGGACACCTAATGTAGGGGTTTTCTCTGTGAGAAATAGACTAATTTGCTGAGCTGTTTGGCCACAGGCAGAGCGCAGGTCCTACCCCCTATGGACCTGAAGACACGAGGCTAAAAACGGGAAACCTGTTCATGTAAAACGAGGTCATTTGTTTTTTCCAGCCAATCAAAACCATACACCCCCAGTCAGACTCGCACACACATCTCACCCTGTTATTCTTTTAATCTCTTTGCTGGCCCCCAAAAAACAGGAAGCGCCAAAAAAGGGCGATTTTTAATAGATAGCACAGTTTTTAACCTTAATTTTTCATGTTCGGGAAATTTCGATCACCATAAAAACCCTTTGCCGATTTCAACTTTGTCGATAAAAATCGCTCAACACTAGCTGTAATGCAATTTAAAAGGAACCTGACTATATATTACAGAGCTCAACTTCTCTTCTCTGTTCTTCTTCTTCTTCCTGACCACGATTTTGTACCACGCAAATTACAGGACACATCTTAGTTCAACATGGTCCTATGGTCAAATTATTTTCTGTTTTTTCTAGGATTACCATAAATTTTGTTAAGGCTAGTTTCTTTAGTTTTTACTTTATTTTTGGTTGAAATAAAACAAAGTCGTTTTCTTAGATATTTCAGTAAATTTAAATTTGTTTTTCACTTTTGACAGTTCCAGGTTCTTTCAGTAACCATTGTGGGGTTTTCTTTCTTTAATAGAATACAGGAGTACCAACAATTTTGTCTACATGTTTATAAAGTGCCATTATAATCTACAAAGGTTGTCATCAATCACATTGGTCCCTGCTTCCAATGGGGCCACAACTAAAAATTTCCCAAATTTAAAAGTATTTTTTTAAATTTGAGGGAAAATGAAGTACCCCCCAAAAAACCTAAGTATACATGGGGAGAAATACAAATCCTTGGGAGTGTTGATTGGTGGGATTTTTAAACCCGGACCCCAACGGCAACAGTCTAACACGAGCCCTGGCTAAAACCCTTACCGGGTTTCTATCTTTCTATCTTCTTCTATCTTGCCCCATTTTTTCTTAAATTGAACAAGGCTGCTGACAGAAGAACTGCCAGTACTGTTCTGATGGTGCCCCTTCACATAAACCTTAACCACAGATCCCCTTAACAGTGTCTGCTATTTACTACACAAAATAAGCATCCTCATAATGCCAACTGTTTCAACACTCAATTCATTCATCTTACTCCTACTCTCCGAAAGCAAAATGCACACATTGTTAGAAAGGGGTAAGGAGCTATGTAGACAAAGTGTGCCTACTTTTCTCAGGCTTTATATTATCTACATGCTTTGCTTCGGTGTGTCACAATGAATCACTTGAAAGATGAACAGCAAGTGACAGTACAGCCAATTGCTAATTATCTGTATTAATCTATGGGGTCTGGACTAACATTACCCAAGCTCCATTTGTTACCTGATTATTACCATAGGATTTGTATGAAGTTTATGACAGCACATTACTGCCCCCGGCAAAATTATATTTTAATTTTCTAGGAGGAATAAAAATCATGTGAATTTATTACACCTTGCTTCTCAAGATATACACCAAGTGTATATCTCTGGTAAGATGATTATCATCGATGATTAGTATTATTACTACATTCCTTGCTAGTTTTGATATATATGTCCGTCACATCGGCGAGCTCTGTTATATGCAGGCACAGTGATTTACAGTTTTCTTTGTTCCTTTACTATAGCTTCTTTATGCCTAGATGCATGTTTTATTTATTGTGTGAATTGATGTATGGCTTGGTGGACGTTCACTTAATATGCACACTGTATTTATGACACCATACAGTTTCTGTAGAATGCCTGTGAACTAGCAATTTGACAGCAATGGCTTTTATTGGAGTCTTTGCAAGACAATCCTTTACACGTTGCATTTAATTATTGTTCATACAAGTCTCATTAACATAATCTATGCCATGGTTGTCAAGAAGAACAAATGAGTTGTTATCATCTAATGTTTTTCTTAGTGGCCAAGATATTCCATTATAAATGGATAAACTGTTGATGAAATCACAGACTCAAACCACAAAAGAACACACATGTAATTCATAGTTTTACTATAAGAAAAATTGACCATGATAATTGATAACCAGACGGCTATTAGAAAACAATTTTTTTATTACTTGAATGTAGACTGAATATATCTAATTGTTTTTTTAGCAGGTGAATGCACGAGGTTGCCTGGGAGGTTTTCCCAGCTGACTCTGGGGCCCACTAGTGGAGTTGACTCTGAGGGCCATCCTATACCTACTGTACATGCTCATTATACTTTGCCTCTTGCTTTTTACATCTTTATCTCTGCCTTTGTGCAGAGAGAAAGGCAGAAATAATGAATCTGCATTTCCTTGCAGTTTGCTTGGATTTTACGCCACCAAAAAAATTTAAGTCTTGTAAGGCTAAGAACCATCAGGTGACATGGGCATTATTGCCCTTTTTCTCCCTTAGCCATTTCATAGGGGCAAAATTAAATACCAACCTAAATTTCCAACCTAGGAGGTAGTATCAGAGAGAATCAAGCACTCACTTAATGGCCAAACATTCTCTCTCAGTTATCAAATAATTATGTTGTGCTGGGGACAGCTTTCGGCTGAGATAGCTCACAGGATGTTCCTCCCCATTTATGACCCAGGACATTACTGCTCCTAGGCCTACCTCTGTCTGGACGACAAACTCTCGGGAGAAGTCAGGGACTACCAACTCTCTACATAAGGCCAACTTAACCTTTTCAAAGCCTCCAAAGAGACCATTTGTTCATGGCAGACTACTACTTTTCGATTCCTCAATAACCCTTAGTTTCATCATCCACTGAAGGTCCTTGGCAATGACTTTCCTATGGGCCTCAGGAATCCTATATGGTTTTGCATTTACTCCTGCATGAGGTTCAATAATGATCTGATGCTCGACATCCGTTAGCCCTAGTGCCTCTGAAAATAAGTACCGATTTTGCTGTAACAGCTGCTGCACTTTAGTTTTGATGACAGTATATCTGCAATCATTGCATTCTCTTTTGTGGTCTCTGGTTTGGACAACAGGAATGAGGTCTCCAGAGGGTACTTATCTTTCCATGGCTTAAGCAAGTTAATATAGATATTTTTGATAGGGTTTCCTCCTACCTGGCTGATGGACCCAATAGTTCACCCACCCTCTCAACTATTTCATGAAGAGTCCTTGCAACTTCACCAGAAACTTGTTTGTCACAATGAGTACTAACACCAGAACCTGATCCCCTGGACTAAACTGTTTCAGACAGTCTGATCTGTAATTTGCCTTAGTTTGCACCTATTGAGTCTGGAATACATGCTCTTCGACTATAAGTATTACCGGAGCTATTCACTCCTGCATTTGGGGTAAACATGATTCCTGGACATTTTTTGTAAGACTAAATTTTGCTTTTCCCAAGCCCCCTTTTGGTTTTTTTATCTAACGGGCCCCCGTGTGGGGGGCAAACACAAACAGCTCTATAAAGAATCCCTGGATATAGTTCACCAAAAACTTAGTGTAGAAAAAATTGCTTTTGCAATAGCTTTATTTTTAACAGTTTTTTTTTATTGGAAAAAAATTTCCCCTGGATTTTGGGCAGCCTGAATTTATATTAGGTACACATCTTTTTCTATTACTGCGGGGCCCCTCTTTTAAAGGTAAAAACTCCCCCTTTTTATTATCAGTATACTTTTTCCAAAAAGGGGTTTGTTCTTTTTTAAATTTGTGCCCTTTCCCCCCAGCTTTGTTGATAAAAACCCCTTTGCATTTAAATTAGAATCCAGCAATTTTGTAGTACCCACATTTTGAAAGTGCCAAAAATACCTATTTTTATCAAAAAAACTTTTTTAGATACGTGTTTTTTTCATTTTTTGGCCCAAAAAGTACAGCTTTGTTCATTGGGAAACCTTGCATTTAAAAAATTAATACAGCAATTTTGAAAGTCACCACGGGTTAAATTAAAAGGGTTGCCAAAAATCCCTTTTTTAATATCCGAAAACCCTTTCAGAAAGAGTTTTTTTCATTTTTGGTAGTCAAGTTTTTTCATAGAGCAAACTTTGTATTTTAAAATTTGAATACAGAAATTTTTAGTAGCCCACCACGGGTGAATTGTGGGTCCAAAAAAACCTTTTTTTTATCCCAATTACATTTCAGACAGGTGTTTTTTTTTCATTTTTGGTTTTTTCAACCCTTTGGTTAAAAGCTACTTTGTAGTTAAATTTAAATTTCGGGCTTTTTAAATTTAAGTCCCCCCGGGTAAAATTGATAGGTGCCAAAAATCCCTTTTATTTTCCCTAAAACATTCAAAAAAGGTTTGGTTTTTTTTTCCCATTTTTGGTCAGTCAACCCTTGTTCATAGAGCTACTTTGTATTTTAAATTTTTGAATACAGAAATTTATAGCCCCCAACCAAACCGGGTAATTGTTAGGTCCCAAAAAAATACCTTTTATTTAACCCCGTAAACATTTCAGACAGGTTTTTTTTATTAAACTTTTGGGTCAGCCCAAAGATTTGTTCTTTGGGGCACTTTGAGTTAAAATTTAAATACACCAATTTAGTAGTCCCCAAAAGGTTTTGATGGGTTTCAAAAAAATCCCTTTTTAAATTTACCCCGTAATTTCAAAATTCCGTGTTTTTTTTTCATTTTGGGTTCGAAAGGCCAGCTTTTTTTGATAAAGCCCCCTTGCAGTTAAAATTTGAAATCCAGAAATTTTTGTTTTTTTTTGGGGGATTGAAAATTTCCTTGTTTTTGGGCCGTTTTTTAATAAGAGATTTTCCCAAAACTCTTCCATCCCTTCCTCAATTTTTATACCCCCTGAACAGGGAGCGAAATTTCCCAAGGTTTGGGAAAAGCAGCAAAAAAGGGGGGTAGGCCCAGGGGATCAAGAGGAAACGAGAGAAGGTGCCCCTTTTTCCAAAGGCTGGCGACAACACGCATGCCACGGATCGAAAATTTTGCAGGACCCGTAAACGCCTGAAAATTCGTGGGCCCGGCCCTATGAAATCTCACAACAAACAGGAGGGCCCCAAATTCGTCCTTCATGGTTAATGCCCCCTCCCATCCAGCAGTCTTACCTCCTGGGTCCCCCCCCAGTCAGGGCCACAAATGTCGTCATCAAAAAATCAGCACCCTCCAAAAATGAAGCACCCAAAGTAAAACCTCGTGTCCCCCACCACTGTATAATCCTTTTTTTCTGGAAGCCCCTTTTTTATGACAAAATGCGGGTTGGGGTCAAAAGGGGCATTTTAAAAAGTTTTCAAAAGGCCAAAGGGGGAAGATTTTTTCTGCTCTGACGCCCAGTTATTTGATGCCTAAAAAGAGGAGAAGAACCAGTAAATTTGGGCAAAAATCCCGGGGGGTCGGCAACGGCTTGCAGTCCCTCTTGCTTGTACCCCCCAACTCCGGATGCAGAATGTCAGGACGACCAAGTCACCTGTGGTTTTAAAGATGATATGACGAAAATTGCGGGTCCAAGGGGTTTTCTTTTTCAGCAAGAATTTTGCTTGCGAGCGCTTTAACACGGAAAAGGAGGAGAACGATGTGGTAGTGTCCCGTACGGTTCCCCCCTCAAAAAGGGGGGAAAGGGGAGTCGCAAAGTCCGCTGATATGATTCCGCCCGCCACGATCAGCGCAAACCCCGCCCCCCCTCGCTTATCGCCGTCAAAAAAGGGCCAGGAAACCCCTTAACCCGGGCCCTTTTTTTGAGCAAGCCTCTGATTTACCCCGCGATGTCATATGCCCCTTTGCCGTAAAAAGCCTAAGAAGAGGGAAGAAACCTTTGGTGGTTAACCACCACCCAAAATGTCCTTTTCCCTGCAGCGAAAAGCATGAGTTGAAAATGGAGGGGAACCCCTTGGGCCCAAAAAAGGGCCCGACCGCAGCCGGGGGCCTTTCCAAACCACGTCACACCCTCTGTCTCCGCCTCCTCCTCCTCCACCACCACCAAGCATTCCCAGCTGCCCCTGTCCCAGAAATCAGATCAGGGGATCACCTTTCCGCTTTTAAGCCCCACCGTCCCCCGAGCACCATTTAGCCCGCACCAAGACCCATCCTAAAACCCCTCCCCTTTCGCCCGTTTGAAAGGGCCTGCACACCTACAGGGCCAGTCAAACACCAGACTTTTGTTTTTTCCAGGTTTGGGGGCAGAAGAAACAATTAAAACTCAAAACCCTCCAAAAAACCAAAACCGAATGTCGGCATTGCCAGGCTTTTGGCCTTGGAAATGTTTTCCTTTTTCCCTCGGTGGAAAACAGATTTGGGGTTTCCCCCACGTCATTTTCCCTGCCTGGGGGCCCCAAAACCAGAAAGCTAGCAGGGGACTTTTTTGCCAAAAAGGGCCCTTTTTTCCTGCCCTGGCGAGCCACCGGGGATCTAAAAATTTTTAACGCGTTGTCTGCATCTGGGTTTCCCGGGAAAAATCCATCCCCCACCGACACATTTTAAATAGAAAGGGCCCCTCCCCTAATTTTCTCTGTGACACCCACGGGTTTAAACTTGGGGGGATTTCTCTTTGGGCCCCTGACGGTGGGGTCTCAGGGTCGGCGCATGCTCTTCAAAAAACCCCAGGGGTTTTGGGGCAGGGCTCTTTCCCCCAAAGGGCCCTGGTGGCATCACGGGAAAAAAGAAACCAGGCCGTTTGAAAAAAATCCTGTCTTTGGGAAAACCGTCCACACACCCGGGCAAAGCTGGGACAGCTCTTCGGAACGGGGACCCGGGGGGGCTGGTGGGGGACCCAAAAAACCCTTTTGCCAGGCAAGGGGGTGGGGCGATAACGGGCCAAACTGGCCCGGCCGCCCTTAAGATCGGAAGCCGGAAGGGCCCCTCCCTTGCCTGTTTAAAAATGCAAAGGGAAAATTTTCGTCCAAAATTTTCTAAAAAAGCTACCCGGGGCCGGGGCTGCCTGCTTAGGGAAAGGGTCGAAGTCTAATTTTTGCACTTCCCGGCCTATCGCACCCTGCTTTGTCCCGCCGGGTTCGTAACGCGTCGCTCGGCCTCCCCCTCAACCGTCCATTGTTGACGTGGCAACAAAGCGGAAATTTCCCCCTCCACATGCTCCAGGGGATTGGGGGAAAAAGCAGTGCAATGCCATTACCAGTACCCAAAAAGACACATGGCCGACAAAACACGGTGGGGGACCCGGGTTTTTTAAACCACCAAGAGTTGGGGCAGGTGAATGAGCTCGCACCATCCTTGCCAGTTTTTAAGAATGCCACCAAAAGAGTCAGTGCGACGATTGCCCTTTGTCAGCATGGAGCATTGTGTTATCTTAGTTCTGGAACGATCTTGAGACACTCTGAAAACAACAGGTCCCCGCCAGCGACGAGGAGGAGACGGACACAGATGCGGGACACGAAGCCTTTCTCTCCATCGAAATCCACAAGGCCGACAGTTTCTCATTTTTAATACGGTCTTCATTAGGCAGTGGTTCGTGGTCAGGGCAGTGCAAGGCAGCGCATCAGCTCTCAGGGTGCATCATCTCAGGCAAGTCAGGCTGTGTTGAAGCTGTGCCGGAGGAAGCGGAGGAGGAGGAGGTATTCCTAACCCAATGTTACCACGGTCCCTGCTTGGAAAGAGGTTGGCACGAATTTGAGGCGGAGGAGGAAGATGAGGAAGATCAGTTTGCTAGTGCCCTAGACCCCAGAGGCTTGGGAAATCTAGGCTCCATCTCTCACTTGAGTGCTTGGATGCTCCATTTCCTCCAACATGATCCTCGCATTAAGGCCATCAAAATGAACAACAGTTACTGGGTGCCCACTCTCCTGGATCCCGGTACAAGACAAACTCATGCACGTTTCCTTCCACCCACCCAATATAGCTGAGAGTAAAATGCAGGAAATGGAGACCATGCTGATTGATGGAACTGCAGAAGCATCTGTTTCGTCTGATTCACGTTCTTCATGATCACGGTGGAACAACCTCAGCGACTTGACAGCAGTAGAGTGCCAAGTTGCCGTAGCGGCAGCAGCAGCAGCAGGCAAGGTGCAGAAGCCTAATGGGTGACCTCTGCAATCTTATTTACGACCTCACCAACGCATGCAATGGCAGGGCACACATCCAGACAAACAGAGACAGCTTAAGATCATGTTGCACGACTATCTGCGTCTCAACACTGTTGATTTTTGTATGTGTTCCCGGACCCAATAACTTCTGGGTATCCAAAATATACGAATGGCCCGAGCTGGCTCGCCACGCCATAGAGGTGTAGTCCTGCCCAGCAGCCAGCGTCATATCTGAGCTTTACTTCAGCACAGGCTGGAGGAGTCATTACAGACACACGCATCTGGCTTTCCACAGATAATGTGTGGGATCGTTTGACTTTCATCACGATGAATCAGGCATGTATCCATCTGATGATGTTGTGGCCCCAATTGCCGAGGTCACCTATTTAGTTGCCGGTCTACTTTCACATTCCCTTCAAACAGAAATGGTCCTCTTGAAAACTTTTTTTTTAAATGATCATTTATAACTGCAATTTTATTCTCTTTCCGCAACATTTCATTTTGCTGTTTTGCCTGTGAGTAGACTGTAAAAGACAGCAAGGTTTCATGACAACACCGTTATCCATTTACCACTTTATCTTTAGAAGTTTTCGCATTGTCAATGGTTTTGAGAGTCATGTTATGCTGTTGAGGATCCAGCATAATTAATTGTCCTTTGGTCCAAAATTGCTTCTAAGTGGCATTCTCTCATCACAATTTAATAGTGGCTGAGAAGTCATATTTATAATTTTTTGGGGTCATGTGCTGTGTAGATACAGCTATAATCATGGTCCTTTGAAAAGAAATGTGGCATCTAAGGGACAAATTTCTCCCACACAATTTTTAACATTGGCTGAGAAGTCATTTTATAAATTTTTGGGTCAGTAGCTGGCTGTTGAAATGCAGCAATACTACGGGTCCTTGTCAAAAAAATGGTTGTTCCTAACAGACATTTGTTCTTCAGCTATTGTCCCAAAGTGGCTCAAGGTCATGCTTTGAATTTTTGGGGGCATTTTGCTGTGACATGCAGCTATACTACCGGTCACTATTATAAAAAAATGTTTGGTCAACAGACATTTGTTCTTTCCATCAATTTGTCCAAAGTGGCTCAAGGGTTTGGGGCATTTGCTGAGACATGCAGCTATACTACATGATCCTATTATATAAAAAAATGTTGTTTCTAACAGACATTTGTTCTTCACAATTGTCCAAAGTGTCTCAAAGGACATGTCTTTGAATTTTGGGGGCATTTGCTGTGACATGCAGCTATTCTACAGGTCCTTTTTAAAAAAATGTTGTTTCAACAGACCATTTGTGCCTTCACAATTGTCAAAGTGGCTTCCAAGGGGTCATCTTTGAATTTTTTGGGGGCATTTTGCTGGACATGCAGCTATAGCTACAGTCCTATTATAAAAAAATTGTTGTTTCTAACAGACATTTGTTTCTTCAAACTGTCAGAGTGGCTCAAGGGTGATGGTGCTGTCAAAACAGAATAGGTAGGACTACTGCTAATGGACACATATTGCAAAATGGACTTGTTTTTGCAAGTCTTTAACTAGCTATAAATCCCTTTTAAAAAAATTTAAAAATAAAGGAAAAAAGACTGGGGGATTCCCCACCCCTATTTTAAAAATGTGTTTTCTGAATTAAAACTACTAAAAAACTTGCATGAACAAAAAAGTGGTAAAAAAATTTCTAAATTTGTCAAGGGAGGTACAGGAAAACTTGCCAATGTGGTTATTCAGAGGACATGGAGTAGGAGCAGGACAGAGAACAAGTACGAGAAAATTTTCCCCTCCAGCACGTTGAGTAAAATAAAAAAGAATGCCAAAGAAAAAAAGGGCCCCTGGGTGGAACAGGGGCGTTAACCCCAGTATTTCCAAGTAAGCTCATTGGTCCAACCCCATAGGGGGGGCAAGCGCTACCCGGACAGGAAATTTAATGCCCGTAAAACTAAAATGGTGTTGAAAGACCCCTTTTTCCGGCCTTTTTAATCGGGGTCAACGGGTTTTAATGGTCATTCTGGTAAGGACAGATATGTCATGCCCATTCAACTAAAAGGGTGGTTGAAAGACTCCTTTCCCGGCACTTTTTTTTTGGGGGGGTAAAAAGGTTTAATGGTCTACTGCGGTCCCGAGGAATGTCAATGTCCTTTCAACTAAAATGGGGTTTGAAAGATCCTTTTTCGGGCATTTTTAAAGGGGGGTTGAAATTTTGGGGGCTCATGCTGGGGCCCCCGGAAAGGGTTAGTAAATGTCCGTTGAAACTAAAATGGGGGTTGAAGGACTCCTTTTTCCTGCATTTTTAATTGGGTCATGAGGTTTTGGGGGGCTATCTGGGGCCCCAGGCAGGTATTTTCAATCCCCGTTGAAACTAAAAGGGTGGTTAAAAAGACCCCTTTTTCCCGGCACTTTTTAAAATTTGGGGTCATGATTTTTGGGGTTCTGCTGGGCCCAGGACAGGTATAGTCAATGCCATTCAATAAAATGGTGTTTCCCCCCAAAAAGATTTTCCTATTTTTTTTCCGGAAAACTTTTTTTTAAAAACCCTTTTTTTTTTTTGGGGGCCCGGGGGGAGGGGAAACAAAGGTTTAAAAATTTGGGGTTTCTTTTTTTCGGTTTTAACCAAAGGAAACAGGGATAAATTTGTCAATGTCCAGTTCAATAAAGTGGGGGTTAAAAAGATCCTTTTCCGGTTTTTTTAAATTTTGGGGGAAAAAACGGTTTAAGGATATGCGGTCAACAGGTCTATCAATGTCCGTTCAACTAAAATGGGGGTTTAAAAAGACCCCTTTTTTTCCGGCATTTTTTAATCGGGGTATGCAGGTTTGGGGCTCATGTGCTTTCCCAGGACAGGGTATTCAATGTCCATTTAAGAAAAATGATGGTTTAAAAATCATATCCCTTCTGGCATTTTTTAAAATTGTGGGTGATGATTTTTAAAGGGCTGCTGTGGTACAAGACAGGATAGTAAATGGTGTTTTGATTTTATTTTGTGGCTTTTAAAAACCAAAGTGTTTTTCCAAATATGTAGCACGTTCCCTTTGATGTTGTGGTTTAATTCCAGCTTCTCCCCCTGTTTGGGTTTAAGAATAAAGGTGTTGTTGCTCTCCCATAGTTTTTAATGGTCATCGGTGAAAATTATCATGACATCGAATATTTATTGGTTATTCCCGCATCGCCCATCTCCCCGAGCGTGGTCAACGTAATCGCTCACCTACTATTGCCCATAAATTCAAAGGCGGGAAAAATTAAAATACAGAAAAAATTACAGAAAAGAGCTGTTTGGGCTGAGCTCCCGGGGGCTTGGCTATCCCCAATCAAATAGGGGACGGGGACCCATTTACCCTTTGGAGAAAGTTTTGCCCAATCAAAACCCAAGGGGCATTTTAAAAATACAGTAAAAATGCAGAAAAGAGTATTGGTAAAATAGCGGGGTTCCCTATCCCAGCATTCAGAGCGGAGCTCTTTTTCCTTTTGTAGTCTAGGGAGAGATGGCGCAATCAATCTCGGGCTCGCACCGTGGGAGGGGTATGAATAAAAAATTCATTTTTTTTAAGTGTAAAAACATTATCAGAAAAAGCCTAAAAATTTCTTAAAAATAAATAGTTAAATCCCTAACAAGGTTTTGTCCCCGAGCCCGGCATAAAAAGGGAAATTTCAATATGAGAATTCCCGGAAAATTTACAGTAATTCAAATTGTTTAAGCCTTTGATTGGTCGGATAAAAGCCAATCAGAAGGAGGACGTGGCCATTCTAACCTATGGAGGGGATTGCCAATGAATAGGAGCGACGGGACCCTTCAACCTATGGGGAAAAACTTGACCCAATCATATTCAAAGGGGGGTTTAAAAAACATAAAAAAAAAAGAAAGAATATTGGTTTAGCTAGCGGGGGTCGTCCCGCTTTTCCCAATCAGGCGCGAGCTCTTTCTCAAAGTTCTATGGGAAAAGAAATGAGGGAGCTTGTTTTTGATTGGGTAATTTAAAAGAAGGGGGTTTTTGGACCAATGGGGAGAAGCGAGCTCTTATGGGTTTTTAATGCAACTGGAATAAAATTGTACAGGGCGACATCAAATGATAGAGTAAGAAGTTGTCCCGATTGTAATAAATGAACAAAAATATTGGGGGTTTAAAAAAAAAAAAATTAAACAATAAAATCATTTTTATTTATTTATTTTGTTACACCCAACTATTGATCCTTGGTAAAAAATAAAGAAAAAAAACATGTTTTATTGAATTAAAATTTTTTTTTTTTTACCCCAATATTATTGTTCTTTTTTTTAAAACAGATCGGTCCAAATTCTTAGTCTTATCATTTGTTTTGGCCATGTACAGTTTTATTCCAAATTGCATTAGAAAAACCATAAGAGGTCGCCGCTCTCCCATTGGGCCAAAAAACCGCGCTCTTTTTTAAAAATTTGCCAATCACAAACGAGATCGCTCTGAATTCTTTTTCCCCATAGAACTCTTGGAAAGTAACTCGCGCTCTGATTGGCTAAGCTGGCGGCCCCCTAGCCAACCAATCAGCTCTTTTCTGCCTTTTTTCGTATTTTGAACTGTCCCGCCCTTTGAATTGATTTGGGCAAGATTTTTCCCTAGGGGTTGAAAGGGTCCCGCCTCCTATTTATTGGGGCAATATCTCCCTAGGTTAAATGGGCCCCTGTGCTCTGTTCTGATTGGTGGTTTATGCCCCCAATAGAAGAGCTTAAACAATTTGAAAATTTCTTATTTCCCCGGGAATTCTCTATATTTCAATTCCTTATGTGCGCGGGGCTCGGCGTAAAAGCTTGTTGGATTTAATGATTTATTTTTAGGAAGGTTTCAGCGCTTTATTATTAATGTTTTAATTAAAAAAAAAAAAATTTTTTTTTTTCTATCCTGCGTACGGGCGGATTGCTTGCCCCCCATTCTCCTAGCTCAAGGGGAGAAGTGCTCGCGCTCTGATTGGGTGGGGGGTAGCCAGGGGCCCCCCTAGTCACCAATCACTCTTTTCTGCATTTTTATGTATTTTAAACTGTCCCCTTTTATTTTTTTTTGGTCAAAATTTTTTCCATAGGTTAGAATGGGTCCCCGTCGTCCTTTTTTTTGGTCAATATCCTCCATAGGTTAAATGGGCCACTGTCGTCTTCTGTTGGTTTGGTTTTTGCCGACAATGGAAGGCAAAACAATTTGAATTACTGTATTTCCCCCAATTTCTATATCGCAATTCCTTATTAGGCCCCCCCGGCGACAAAGGTTGTTGGGATTTAAAATTTATTTTGTTTATAAAGGTTTCAGCTCTTTTTTTTCCAAAAAAAATTTTTTTTACCCCCCCTTTTTATTGCCGCGTTTTTCCCTTCTACAATGGGGACAAGTAGCTCGCGCTCTGATTGCTGGGGTGCCAAGCCCCCCCAGTTCAACAAACAGCTCTTTTCAGATTTTTTTCTTTTATTTGAACGTCCGCATTTGAATGGGGTTGGTATAATTTCCCTAGGTTATAAGGGGGCTCTTCGCTTCTATTTGATTGGCCCAATTGCAAGCCCCGCTAGTAACTATCAGCTCTTTTCTTATTTTTACTTATTTGAAGTTCCCCCTTTGATTTTGGGTTGTTTAATATTTTGCCCATAGGTTTTTTAAAAAGGGTTCCTTTTCAAAAAAGAGCTCAAACCTACTAAAAAAAACCCATAAATAAAATCACTTTCCAAAAATCCAGAACGGCGCTACATCGGCGCTACTGTATTTCTGGCAATTTCAATATCAAATTCCCGATGTAGCGCCGTTCTGGATTTTTGGAAAGTGATTTTATTTATGTATTTTTTTTTAGTTGGTTTGAGCTCTTTTTCTGATAATGTTTTACACCTTTATAAAGGCGATTTTTTTGATTCATACTCCGCACGGACATGTTTAATGATTTCTCGCTGTTTTCCAGCCTGTCTTGAATCGGAATACATGTGAGGCGCAGTCCCGCACTGCGCCTAAGTCCCGCACTGCGCCCCATACACTGGCGAGGCGCGGCGGACTTTACATATTATGTATGAGCGCACTACCTCGGGCGAATCTTAGGCGCAGCGCCGCACTGCGCTTAAGTCCCACACTGCGCCTCAAACACTGGCGAGGCGCGCCGGACTTTACATAGTATGTATAAGTGCGCCCCAGCGTCGACATTTATCAGGCGCAAATTTTGCCGGAAAACTGGCGAAAAGGTGGCGAGCTTCATATATGTCGCCCTTTAGTGTTTAACAGATAGAGAACTGATAGAGTTTAAGTTTGCCTACAGCAAAGTAGTAAATATAGGATGGGAGATGGCTCAATTTAGTCTTAGATACCCCGGCAGGCACTATTAGCCTTTACAATATTTATGCCCCCAACAAAAGGGACAGAACGTTTTTTATAGGACTGGAACAACTCATCCATAGAGATGTTAATAATAATATCCTTCTGGGGGAGGACTTCAATAGTGTGATGTGTAACCTGGAGGATAGAAAAAGGGTAGACCATCTCCCGAAGCAGGGGGACTCAAGGATCCCACTACTGAGGGACCTCAGCAGCAATACACAGTTAGTAGATGTCTGGAGGTTAAGTAACCTAGCAGAGAGGTAATTCACACATATTTCTCATGCGAGACAATCTTGGTCTCGCATTGATTATTTTTTGACATCTCAGAACCTCACAAGACAAGTAGAGGGAGCAGGGATTGGGGACTTGATCATTTCAGATCATGCGCCAATCAGCATCAACATTCGAGAAACGCACGAACGGGGGTCGGACATATTGTGGAGGTTTCCTCCCTCCTTAGCAGGGGATGAACAGTTCAGGGACATCCTTAAAGGAGTTGTCTCATTACAGCTTTAGCCTTCTTCATAGTTTTGGGCACGCACACCTAGGATTTTTAATTTTAGAGGGCGTGTCTTGTGAGCGCTTCAGTCCACTACTATACACTACATTCCACTGCACACTCTTATCATAATCAAATTTAATACAGCAGGGGGAGGCGAGGGGGTTTGCTGCCAGGTTAACCTATTATCTACTAATCTGCTGCAGCATGTCACTGTTTGATCAAGTGCTTGTAGTCCACAGAGTTACAGATTGAAGAAGCTGAACGACGTTACGGTTGTGAGCTTGTATGCAAAGCACGATCGGGATGCAAGTGTCCTGATACCTGACTGCAGTAATAATTTCCATTGAGATAACAAATAGGAACACAAAACTTCAAAAACAGGGATGCTGTGAAGTTGTTATATCACGTGTGCCATTCCCGAGCATAACCTTCACATGCCCCTGTCTGTTCTATTAGTATTCCCCAGAGCCACCTAACACACTGAGAACGTTAAACTTCTCTCATGCTTCAGTTACTGACTACAGCAATCCCTTTGGGTTTTTGGTGTCCTCCATTTTGTTATCTCACATATACTTATCTGCACTCACCCGTACCTATCCGAGTGCTGATAAAGGCCAACAGCCGAAACGTCGTCAATTCACATCTGTACTCTTACTAAGCAACACTATTGTAAAAAATACATTTTTGAGAGTATATATGTATAGTATGAGAATCTTGGCTCACTGATCTCTTTAAATTTGCAATTATCTAAGGGTGCATGGGATTTTCTATATCATTACAAGCTTCAGCCACTTCAATGTGCCCTGGCAGCAAGGTTTTTGAATTAGGGGCGTGCTTCTTGTCGGGGGCCTCTTCCTCCTTTTCCCCCCCCCTCTCACACAGACAGCTCCCTCCAAATTCTAACACAGGGGGAGGGCGAGGGTTGCTGCCAGGATTAACCCTGGTGTGCCTGCCTAGTCTGCGCAGCTGCTCACTGCTAGATCACTGCACTGTCAGCTCCACAGAGTCAGGAGACAAGGGGTGATCTATGTTGTGGAGGTCTGTAAGCTGTGTATGCTAATAGCAGAGCAGGGGGAGCAAGTGTTCCTATACCCCCTGCTTAGCATACAAACTCCATCTCAAGCAACAACAAACAAACCCTGCAGAACAGACACAGGCAGCTGGAAGGTTTACTAATAATCACTAGTGTCACTAATACAGCAAGCATGAACGTTCAACATTGTGCCCCCCTAATCTGTCTTTTAAAGTTAGTCAAGCCCACAGACACTCATGATTATTAACCCACAACCTCTACTGTTTTGTCACACTACTGACTACAGATCAGCCTCATCTCTGCTCTACTCAATCTGTGCAGAGAGCAGGAGGGAGCAGGCACACACAGGGTTAATCCAGCTACAGCCAGAGCCCTCCCCCTCCCTTCCCAACAGAAGCATACTGTGCTGGAGGGGCTCTGTGCTCTGACCTGTATTCAGAAACAGATGAGTCATCAGCACTGGCAGCCAGTGAGATAAAGATCAACAGGCCGGCTGCTATAGGGATTTTAGGAGCTGATGCACTCCTACTATCCAGATGGATAACACTATCAAATCAGTTAAGATCTTTTTTACACGTAGATGAACATAGTAGTTGCAAAGCATGCTTTTTTTTTGAAAGATTATCTTTTAAGTTAAAAAAACAAATTCAAGAGCGTAGCGAACAACCCCTTAATTACAAGCTTTGGGATGGTGGGAATGTATAGAGAAAAGTAAACAATAAGGATCAGCAGGACAAAGGCTTTTTGTCGGAATGCAGCAAAAAGGCAGATTGTGTTTAAAGAGTCAGGATGCATGGTCCTTATAATTGGCTTCATAAGAAAAAAAATGCATATCAAGAAGCGCTATAGGGAAACAACCTCCCCATCTGCGATGAGCAGATATACGCAATTTCCTGCAAAATTCCTCAGTTGATCAACCAAAGAGAGATGGGTACAGGTGAAAGCAGCTTATGAGTTACAACAAGGAAGGATGGAAGATATATATAGTGATCACCTATAATTGTCCCTATATAAACATGGAAATAAAGCCGGGAAACTGCTGGCCAATCTAGTACGGAGGAGGAGAGTGCACACTAATATTCTGAGTATGAAAAATAGTGCGGGGGAATCAACTGGGGCCCCAGGGAGGTAAATTCGATCCTGAGGGAATATTATGAAAAATTATATTCTCAAGCCACCTATGATTTGGACAAGGGATGGAATTTTTAAAAGGAATTAATTTATCAGATATTTCAATTGAAGATCGGGAATTTTTGAACAGGGAAATTTCAGAAGAGGAGATTTCAGGGGTAATCAAGAAACTTCCACTAGGGAACGGGTTTACTAGTGATTTTTACAAAATTCTGAGGGAAGAGTTATCACCTATTTTTAAAGGAGTCTTCAAGGAGATTGTTTCCTCAGAGGAAATGATTCCCTCAGGGGACGTTGCGTATATAAAAGTCCTACACAAGCCAGGTAAAGACGCTGCTTTGCCAGCGTCGTATCGACCAATTTCCCTGATAAATCAGTTATGGCGAACAGATTTGCTGAAATTTTACCCAAACTTATAGGGGATCACCAAATGGGTTTTTTAAAGGGGAGGTCAGGAATTAAAAACATCAGAATGGTACTGACGGCACAGATAGCGTCAGAGAAAGCGGATGATAAATCAAAAAGGCCAGCACTATTGGCACTTGACACCAAAAAAAGCATTTGATAACGTACATTGGGGATGGCTCACCATGGTCTTGGATCAAATGGGGATAAATGGCTTGTTTAGGACTTATGTACGAGCAACCCACAGGCAAAAATCAACACACCAGGCTTCATTTCAGAACCCTTCAAATTCCAGAAAGGGACAAGACAGGGGTGCCCCCTTTCTCCTTTGCTATTCAATTTACCATTGGAACCCCTGGCGCTACATCTCAAGGAGAAAAATATCTTTAAAGGGATAACAATAGGGAAGGTGGAAGCAAAGCTAGTATGTTTTGCGGACGATATGTTACTGTTCATGGAAGACCCCATTGGTCAAACAATCAAAGTGATGGAGGAATTAGATGCTTTCGGATCCTTTTCAGGTTATAAAGTAAATAAGGAAAATGCCAACTTTTAGAGATAGGGGGCGGTAGAGGGTTAAATAGCAAAGACTTAGGGGTATAAATAGCCAAATCACAGATAACTTATCTTGGCATCAAAATCGGGGCTAGATCGTCGGCTCTTTATCAGTTAAATTTTTCACCTGTCATAAACAAGATTAAGGACGAACTGCTTAGGTGGAATAACTTGTCATTATCTTGTGGGCAAGATTCAAGTAATAAAATGATCAGCTTTGCCAATTGTTATTCCACTCCAGAATGTGCCGCTCTCCGAAACATAAGGACCTTAAGGTGCTGAGGGGAGCATTCCTGAAATTCATTTGGAACAAGAGAAAGGCGAGAATAGCAATAGATAAACTGATGCTTAGGAAAAGTCAAGGAGGTGCTCAGCTACCCAACATTCGCTTATACAATGTGACAGCAATGTGGGCAGTCCTGGACTGTATCATGACACAATTTTTTCTCAACACTCGGGCAGAAGCTCAACTAAAACCCGGGGGATTTTGGCCCTACACTTACTCCCATTCAAACCCCAACCAAAAGTTTTACAAAGAAATGTGTCTTTAGAACCTTTGGTACGGGGCCCTGAGCAAGTTTTGGAAGGCCTTGTAAAAACTAAGGGATCCTTTTGGTCACTTCCAGAATTTTACCCAGGAGGGAAACCACCTATTGGGGGTTTGGGGGTAAGAGAACCCCGCCCGGAACATGACTGGAAGGGCGTGGAATCATTTAATGGGGGGATAGAGTTCGAACCATGGTTTGGGGGGGAACGGGTGTTACAATACCTACAAACCAGACACTTTGTCATGGCTAAACTAAAATAGGGAGGGGGTCCAGGGGAAATTTCTCTACACTTAAAAGGTGATGGAAGGGCACTTATCTAAGCTATACCATCATATTTACATGGACTTCGGGGGAGGCAATGGCATGTTTACAAATGGAAAAGAACTAATTTTTAGACTTTTGTGACAAAAATTTAAAGGGGCCCTTTTGAAAGGGTGAAAAGGCAACATCATGAGGGGGGAGAGAAACCCCAATTCAAAATAGCTCATAGAGCAATTTTTGCCTTCACACCCCTTTGATAAAAAATGGGGGGTTTAGTTATCTTAAACCCTTTCCCAAGTGAAACACAGAATCGGGCCCTGCCCCATTTTTTTTGGGATTGTGCGGGTAAACAAAATTTAGGAAGAAGTGTTAATTCATAGGGGGGGGTTGGGCACTAGGTCCTTTTTAAAATTTTCATCTTATTTTATGAGGGGAAAAGTTATAGAATTTGTAAAAAATATCACAGTTAAGGGGGTCGAGTGGGGAGGCGTGCACGACAGGTTTTTTTGGTTTTTTTTTTATACAATAAACGGTTTGGGGGGTTTTTTTACAAAAAAAGAAAAAAATGGGGGTCACAAGCAACACATTTCTAAAGTAATATTTCCTTCAGTAATTGTGTTTAAGACATATTAGCTTTATTTTGGCTAAACGTGCAATAAGTTTTTTTAACCCTGTTTTCTGTAAAACAAATTGTGATTCTGTGCTCATCCAAAAAAAACATTGTTTAAAAAAAAAAATGTGTCGAACTTTTGACCCATTTATATGCACAAAGACCACTTTTTACATTTAAGCGCTTAACACGAAAATGAGACCAAAAATTCACTTCCAAAGGGCCTTTTTTCTAAATCCTCCCCAAAAAAATTGTCCCTTTGGGCAGATTCTCAAACCCAGCTGTGGGTCTCTGCAGTTCCTCCAAAGGACCCTGGGGTCTTGGGTGCTTCTTAATTAGTGCCTCCTGTCTAAGGTCGCTTAGGGATGGGGCCTGTCTTGGCAGTTAGAGGTGTACAATATTCCTTCAATTACGGGTTTAAAGGGGTGAACATCTCTTTAGATGTTCAGGCTTAAAATTTTTTTTTTAAAACACTATTTTCCCTTTTTTTCCCCTTTTTGCTTCAATAAAATGTCAATAAAATACATTAAAGCTTGTGAATTAACTTTAAAAATAATTTTGCAACCCCCTGAAAAATAAAATTTCATAGGGCTTTTTTAGGGGAAAGGGCTTACTTTTAGGAAACAGATATATAATATATATTATATAATATTAATTATATATATTAATATATATATTATTATTATTATATATTATGTTATAATATTATATATATATATTTATATATTAATTTTTTATATTTAATAAAAGTCAATCGAAAAGCGACAAGGTTTCCTTCCCACTCCGGAACCCAAAACAGTGTTAAGGCACGGCCGGCCCAAAAAAGAAGAGCCAACACGTTTTTTCCATTCAATCTTATCCATGTACTACCCCTTTTATTTAGGGGGGTACACTATTTATACGAGTAGAAAAAAGGGGGGTGGGGGGATGGCATGGGGAAATCCCTGGAAGGGGGGAGCACAAAATTCTCTATTTGGGTTTAAAGTCTTGCCCAAGAAAAGCCTCTTTTGGGAATTTGTCGAAATCGTTTCTTGTTGGCAGATTACATGAATCGCGGGCCCCTGAATCCCCCAAAACTCACAGTCACGTCCTCAAAAGGGTATATGGGTATCTGATGATCTTATAAGGGGGAACTTGGTATTTTTTTTAAAAAACTTTAGCTTATTGAAACACACTGTACACTATTACATTAACCCCCCATTCCCCCCCAAAATGCAAACTTTCCCTATACTCAAACTCATTTACATAGATTTAGCCTTTTGGGGCTCCTCACACCCGGGGGTGGGTTTTGGGGTTTTTCTAGTTCGCAGAGACCCTTTCATCAAACAAATTCGCCCCTTTCCCTTACTAACCAACCCTTTTTTATGTAAGGTCTCC